>BQNB010059523.1:1953-37292 GCA_026074375.1 Tanacetum coccineum
TCGATGACACGTTCGTCTGTTATGAGCTTCAGGTTTTCATGAACCTTTGGGTAGGCTATAGCGAGGAATTCATCATCCATGTGCTCAGGGTTTGGTCCAGCAAGAGACACATGTAATTTTCCAGAGTCTGATCCAGTCTGGTCTTCTTTCATGGGCTCAGGGTCTGGTCCAGCCAAAGCCTCATGTGATTTTTCAGGGTCTGATCCAGACTGGCCTTGTGTACTAACAGGTATGCTTACTCCTGATGATACTGTAGAAGAATCTACTTCACCTAGTTCTTTTTGTTCGTTCTGAATCAGATGTTGATGAAGATTCATGGATCACTTTCTCTGATTTATCATCTTCAGGTTGAGAGGAGGGTCCAGTTGTTGAATCATGAGGTGCTTGATCACGCCTAACAAGGATAAACTGATCCGTAGTTCTTTTCTTCTTTGACAGATCGATCAGGGAATGAGCTACTTGTTCTTCGGTTACAATGGCCTTACCCTTGCCTACTACTTCAGGCAGTTTGGGAGTTGTTTCAGATACTGGATCCCTGATCGTTACTCCTCCAACAGGTGCCCGACCTTGTGGCAGAAAGGCTGGATCCAAGCTAAGCTTAATAGCTCGTTCTATGTCAGCATCAGCACCTTCACCTTCTCCCTTTTCTTGATGCGCATCCAAACTCATCTTCTTAGCCAGTTCGAGATCAGGATCATCACCTTCTTCTTGAGGAACAGATTCTTGTTGAGCTTCATCATCTTCATCAACAAGTTGGAAAGTAGGCTTTCCTTTTCTAACTTTATGTGGAAGCTTATGCTTGGAAGGTTTCTTTGTCAGAGCAGGAGCTGGCTTGGATGGTTTGACTGGAGTAGTGGTTGTGGGCTTTTTGGGTGGAGCACGCTTTGTTGCAGGTTGCTCGCTTGCACTTTCTTGTGGGGTTTTCTTTGTATTCTTAGCAACCATTTCCAGATACTTAGGATAATACGAAGATTGTTGAATGGCTTCAGTAATCAAGGGATCGGGAATTGCCATTCCAAACACTTCAACAGTCTCACCTTTTGGGACAAACTTGAGATTTCCTAATATAAAATCATCTCCAGTATGATGAACAGCAGAATCAGGACGTCGATGGATATTGTTATTGCTTGCCAAGTAGTAGATTATCACCTTGGAAAACCGTCCATAAGGAATGAGGAGAGGAGTTACTTTCTTCTTTGGGTCCTTCAGACTGGCTTTGTGACTCGCCTTGTGTGAGAAAAATGTCTGGATCCCTTGAGTAAACTCTTCCCATAACAGCTCTGCATGATCAACATTAGTTTGAGTGACGATTCCCCACAGCATTTGCAGAACTGGGTGTCTGGGTTTGTCACTGCCAGAAGTCTTTCCTGTCAAGCACTGGTTGATTAAGGTTAGAATTGCTCTCCATGGTTGATACACATAATTCACCCGTATATTGGAGACAATTTCTACAGGTTCAGGATACCCCAGCTCATTAACAAAATCAATCACCGTGTTACCAGACGGAGGTAACTCAAACGGGTGAGCTGGGTTGACAGGAGTAATTGCTAATGCCTTTCTGAGAAGATCAGCACTTAGATCGAACCATTGTTCATCAACTTGACAACTATAAACCCCAGTCTTCTCGTTATATTTCATTGTGTTCCAGAACTGTTGCAGGTAGATAGCAGGAACATTTGCTGAGGCAGTGAATGCTTGGAAGAAGTTGGTATTACTCAGGATGTCCACTGATATCTGAAAGATGGGGTTCTTTTGAATCTTTTGAGCATTGAAAAGAAGGTTGCTTTTCCCGATTATTAACCACTGAGAGCGAGGTACAATCTGCTCATCTGTTCTTGTCGGTGGTTGAGCGGGAACATTTTGTTCTGCCATCGTATTCTGCAAAAGAGTATTAACAAAGAAGACAAACATTGCAGAGAAACGATGTTAGAGAGAACTTTAGCTTTGATTAAAGTCATGTCATTCCACGATTGATTAAAACAGAGGTAACTCTGGTTTGATTAAAAAAAAAGCTACATTGAGACACGGGATGTAGAAATTAACCAACAAGATCATTACTGTTACAAGCCAGGATGTGAGGTTAGAAAAAGCCAACTGGTCATTCTAAGGGGCCTTGAAAGATTATTGGCTTAATATGGCCAAAATTATGAAACTTAGCCCAAACCGCCGCCAGGCAGAATGCCAACCCGCCGTTAGGAGAATCGAGCAAACCGCCGCGAGGAAGGCACTAAACCGCCGTGAATATTAGAATAAGATTAACCAACCCGCCGCTGAAAATAAAAAATTCGAAAAGGGCGGGTTGAATTTTTTAATATATAAAAATATTCGACCAAACCGCCGAGAGACGACGGTTTACCTGTTGGAATAAAATTTATAAGAATTACGACAACCCCGCTGTGATCACCACCCCATAGCAACTCGCTGAGTTGTATATATAACATGAACCAGCGTTGAATAATTTATTAAAAATAATAAATTCAACCAATACCCGCCCGTCGGTGCGTCGGTTTCCCCACTGAAAACATCATAATAAGAGAATAAAGAATAGAACCAAACTGGCCGGCGGGGAGAGCGGCGGAAGAGGCGGCGGGCCGGGGCGTGTCCCGCGTAGCAATCATAGTACAGGCGGGCGTGAGACATGGGGTGAGAGAGTGCGCGCACAGTGCGTATATCGAGTTTACTTACTTTTAGGAGCTGACGAGGATGGTGCGAGCAACGACGCAGGTGAGAACAATCAAGCCTTATGGGAAATGCACTACATAAGCACGCAGTCGGCATCTAATTACCCATTGGTGGGCAATGCACGAAGACTTGCACTACAGCATCGACACGAATGACGTCATAGAGCTAAGCTGCCGCCATTCGCAACGCTCTCTTGCTTATGCGTCGTAAGGCTTTGTGCGCATGTATCGGTAAATAAGTTGAACCCGAATCCATTATCCGCGCATATCTGCCGAAGATAAGAAGGAGGGGGTAGGGGGGCGCGCCCCAACCCCCCACCTACAGACGTAATCAACTCATTCAATATGGTTTTGAGACAGAATCATACTTCAAAACTTTGTAATCGAGCCTTAATAACCATTCCCAACTACTAAACACACATTAACAACTCTAATGGCCTTTTGATCCAAAAATGACCCTAGAATCATTTTAAGATACACAGGTGTTTGCCAACGATAAACACATTATATCATATGATCACATCCCTATTCCGCATCTTTCCCACAAAACAATTTCAATTTCAAAACAACATTAAACATTTCGAAACCTAGTCACTAATCTAATTTTTCTATTCTTTTTATGGTTTTAAATCGATTCCATGATAACACAACATAAATAAATGATATAGATTAAGGTTTGAGAATACCTTTGGCAAGAAACACTGGAAATCAAAGATTTTAAACTGGTTTCATGGCGCGAGTTGCGTATGAGTATGTGTGTGTGTTTGTCGGTTGACCTGGTTTTGATAAGTTTACCAAAACTAACTCGCCGCCACCCTTTTATACACGAACTCTTTGACATCTTGGCATATTCAGTCCTGTGGGTTCTATTTTATTATTTTCATGTTTAAGCATTGCTAAGGTTGTCCTAAGTTTGAGTCTTGGCAGATTTAGTCCATATAGGAATAAAAAACCGAGGAACATGAAAGCAATTGCAATTAATCCTAGCATTATACCCATATACCTTTTGTCCCTTTGCGTAAAAATTAGATTAACTTCCCCTTCAAACACTATCCTATTAGGATACAAAGGCCATATTCTCTTAACATATTTTAACTAGGGTGTTTCATTTACTCGACCAATTTTTTCAACACTCCTAAAACACCACAAAGATCCTCCCAATCACTTCTAATAGACACCAGTGTGATGAGGTAAATTTTCAATTTCTCAAATTCACTCTCCCCCTCAAACAACGACCTATTTTCTATTGAAAGAGCTGCAGTCATTGATTGAGATGTAAAATTTACGCGCACACCCATTATGTAGGGTTGCAATCTGAAGTAATTACAAACCATTTAGTAATTCTAAATGACTTAAAATATTTACTAAGCCCCCTCCCTTTTTTTATATAACATATAGACCAAGGATACATAAAGGCACTTCGTTTACTTATCTTCTCCTTCTTGAAGGCGTTTGAGAGTTTTAGGGGTCAAACTCTTCATGCCCAGCGTGAAAAGAAGAAAATTCAAACCGTTCTCTTGGTAAAAGATTTTATGAGATTGTCCCGCAAGTGATAGTTCGTTCCACAAAGTAAGAGTTCAACCATTCTAATTTTCCACTTGCTCTCGATGAAATGTGGAGTATGTTCGATGTGTTTTGATCAGAGTGCTGACATTGTACAGCAAAGAGTAATTGCACTCTTGTTATCACTGTACAGAGGAATTTTATTGAAGTCAAATCCGTAGTCTTAGTGCTGTATACATCTAAAGGATTTGAGCACAACAGCCATACAATGGCAAATAGATATTCAGACCTCTGTTTGTTATATTGCAGCGCTTCTTTGCTTTTTTATGACCAGCTAACCAATCTATCTCCAAGACACTAAGCACTTCTCGACGTACTTCTTCTGAATTCTTGACATCCCGCATGATCCCATCTGCATAAGCTATTAGTGAAATGGCGTAGTTCTTTTGAATACCAAAAGACCATGTTAATGGTTCCTTTCAAGTACTAAAGACACTTTGAAAGTTTCAAGTGCTTTTTGGTAGGGCTGAGCTGATATCTAAGCAGACATGCATACAACAATCATGGTCAGGGTCTCCTGGCTTAAGGTACATTAGTGAGCCAACCATCCTCTAAATCGAGTTTGGTCAACTGGAATCCCATGAGATCCTCGTCGAAGTTTCATCGATCCCACCATGGTGTATCGACAGGGGCAAAAGATCCATTCCATAGTTCTTAAGTTTCGAGAGCATATTTTTCTTGGTTTAATAAAGATGCCTCTGAGACTTTGTGAAACTTTAGTCCTAAGAAAAAACGACATTTGACCCAGCATGACATCTGAAATTTGGAGCTCATTTCTTTGGAAAATATAGACACGCATTAGATCTGTGATGCAATAAAAATGATGTCACTACGTAATTTGAACAGAGAATATGTTGGCCTGATTGCATGTGAATAATGTTGGAACTACGGCACCCTTGAAGAATTTTGCCAATAGGAACTTTGATAGTTTGTCAGCCCACGCCTTGGGTGCCTGCTTAGCCCATAAAGAGCCTTCTTCAGCATAAATGTAGTAGGATTATCCTGGTCTCAAATCCTCAGGCTGACTGGACAAAGACTTATTCTTGAAGAATCACCATATCAAAAGCAGTTTGACACCATCTAATAGATGATCAATATTCTAGTTGCGCATTGCAAGTGAAGATCTATGGCCTTATTCGTGCAACTGGAGAAAACGATCTTCAAATCAATGCCTTCCTCCTGACGATATCCCTTTGCAACAAACCGCGCATTTATTTTTTAGTACATCACCATAATTAATCAAGCTTCACTTTGTAGAGCCACTTGATAGCGTTACCCCATAACATAATGGGCGCGGTACTAATTCCAACGCCAAGAATGATAAAATTCGTGAAATTCATCTTGCATGGCTTGAAACCAGCAGTCTTCTATCATGGCCATTTTGAAGTTCTTAGGTTTGACTTTGGACAGTTCTGTATGGAAACAGCACCACAAAGCATCGGATCTAACTGTTTCCTGGTAGAACCACAGACGAGAGGGATTGCCAACGTTGTTATCAAGAGATGATCCTTTGTCTATCTTCTAATGACCGGTGGTTGATTACCTTGGTTGGACTCCACTGAATTCACATTCCCAGATGATGACGTGCCGAACCTGGTTCTCCAGTAATCAGGTATAATTTTTTAAATGAAGGATGTAGAACTCTGATGGATTGGGGCGTCTTTGAGAGTGGGTTCTTCTGCAATGCCTTGATGTGGGATTGGATGATGCATATCGGATGTTGACAATGAAGCACTTTGTAACGGTGCGTCTTGAGCAACCTATTAGACAAAGATGTACCAGTGGAACAACTTTGAGTGTTAACTACAGTAGCAAAGGTACTGGTTTATTGACTCGAGATGTATCTAAGTATTCATCCAAAATTGGTTGAAAATAACATCTCCAGCTCTTTATCGGTTGGAGCGAGCCCTGATATTGGTTGTCCAGTCAATAATGATAGGATCGGTCCTGAACTTCTCATGCGTACAGAGCCATTGTCTGATGTATCTCCAGCGAATATGACAATTGTTACCATTAATTGACGAGTTCTCTTGTTGTAGATTCTATAGCCCTTCCTGTTAGGAGCATACCCAACGAAAATCCTAATGTCAGCTTTGGCTTGAAATTTTCCTAGATCTTCGCTATCATCTTTAATAGCACAGAGCACCAATACTCGGAGAAAGTTAAGATCCAAGCTTTTTTTATACAAGCTCACTAAGGGTTTCTCTGTGCCGAGTATGAATTAGGGTCATTTTTGGGTGGTAACAAGCAGTAGCTACAGCTTCTGCCCATAGAAACATCGGTGCTTTTGAGAATATCATCATTGTACGTGCTGCTTCCACAAGTGTATGATTTCGTCTTTCGACAACGCCGTTTTGTTGAGGAGTTCTCGGAACAGATTTTTGATGAAATACGCCAACACCTTCATAGTATTCAGACATAACTTGGTTGACGAATTCCGTTCCATTATCTGTGCGGATGTATCTGACTGTTTTGTTGAGACCAACCTGTATTTGCTTAAGAAAGTTGATGACAAACTCTGGAGTTTCATCCTTTGATCTCAAAAACTTTACCCATGTGAATCTTGAATAGTCATCCACGATGACTAAAATGTATTTCTTCCCTTTAATACTCTGGACTCTCATTGGACCACACAGATCCATGTGAAGGGTATGAAGAACTTCCATATTTGTATTTTTAGATTTTGGTTTGTGGGAGAACTTCTTGCTTTTTCCAAGTTGACAGGCTGAGCAAAGATGATCTTTTTCAAACTTCAATCTTGGTAGACCTCTAACCAGATCTTTTCGAGCAAGATCATTTATTGTGCCGAAGTTTAAATGGTTTAAACGACGATGCCACAACCATGATTTGGACTTGGAAGCTTTGGACAACAAGCATATTGGAGAAGACTTCATCATATCATCAATCAATATCGTGTACAAATTGGTGCTACGACTACCTTTAAGTAAGTCTGCACCATTAATATCATGAACAAAGTAAGTCTGCATCATATCATTAATCTTCATAACCCATGATAGCTCTGAAGTGATCATTCCTGAATCTGACTGTCTCGATGAACTTTTCTACAAAATTCTTAAGCTTTGAACGATTCCCCGTCATATGTTTTAAACAGCCTGAGTCCAGATACCAAAGGATGACCTGTACGACCTGCATTTGAAAACAGTCGAGTGTGGAGAGTTTGGAATTTCAGTTCCCCAATTTTTGTTGGGGTCCTGGTGGTTAGCAGTTATGATAGAACATTGCACAGAAAGCTTAGTTAAAGGGCACAGTTCGCCTAAGGCAAATTTCTTTCCTGTGGGTCTCCATTGATAACCAACATTAGCAAATAGTTTGCCCGTTGCTTTCCAAACCTGCTTGGTCTTGTTCAAACTGTTATCAGACAGTTTGCCTTTTGGTTTCCAGATCTGCTTCCCTTTATTCAAGACAATTTTAACAGTGGGGGTAGCATTCACAGAATTCAAGATATTAACAACACACATTTCATGACTTGCAGAGTTTAAACATTTGTTACAAGTTTTGCACACAGATTCAGAATTCGAATTAATTACAACACGCTTAGAGCTAATGCTAGAATCAACCCGATTCACTTTTGTCCATACTGACTTATTTGTCCTAGGGTGGTCTTCTACTTTTCCTTCTTATTCTCCTTCTTAGCAGGCAGGATCCTATTTTTCTTTGTATTGCTTCTAGGCTTTGATCCGCTTGCTTCAGTGGAAGTGTTTACTCCTGTAGAAGGAATCACAGGGATATTAGTCTGTTGAACTTTCTGGTGCACTTCGTGTTTCTGTGTGTTGCTAGATGAAGTTCCTGGTACAATCTCCCTAACTGTTTCTATTTATTGTTACATGGGGTAAAGGAAGCCTTGTTTATCTCTTTTCATTGAAACTTTGGGCAAGTCCAATCACTATACTCAACAATTCCTGAGTTAGCTTAGTGTATGGACATGCATGTTTAAGTGCATTATCCAGTGGTTTTTTTAACTACTCTAGCTTTCCTCTACAATCTACTACTGTTTTATACACTCTCTTAAGCTGGCTGTATATATAGTTTAAATGAGCACTCCTATTGTTCTTAAGGGGATGAGGGATGGGTTTAACATCAATGGCATACATGCCAGGCGCAAGAACTTTTGGTTTGACAGAGTCACTAGTGAAACAAGACACTTTGCTTCTCAACTGAGCCTTTAGACTCTCAATTTCATTTAACATGGTAGATGTCTTTTCACTAGTGTGAGCACGCGTAATCTTAATGGAGTCATACAATTCCTTGTAATGTTGTTTGACCTTTTCTAGTTCTACTCTAACGCAATCATTTTGTTCAATAAGAGCAGTGACATCTTTAGCATTATAAGTCACACAACTTCTGTCATTCACATTAGCGACTAGAACTTTCAAGTCTCTAATCTTGTGTCTTTTTCTTGATCTGATGTTGCGAGGTGATTCTTTGATCGTAAAGAATGAGTTAAAATCTGGTGCTTCTGGTGTGTTTGTGATTTTTTATTATCAAAACTTTCTTGAAGATGTTGATACTTTAATTGCAAATTTAGGTATTCCCTTTCAAGTTTTGAAATATGTTTTGACTCATTATGAAACTTTAGACATTTCAGCTTCAAGATCTAGACAAACGGTGATTTTCCCGTCATACAACAGTTGATTCGGGACAACCAATAGCAATCAGATTCTCATTTTCAAGAGCGGTTTTTCTTTACAATTTCAGCAATTGCTTGTCTTATAGTTTTCTTGTCCACTTAGTTATTCATTTGATCAAAAAATTTCTTCTTTACTTTAAACTTCTTTATAGTGGGTGTTTGAACTTTCTATACAAAGTGTTCTTTAGAGTTTTGAAATTGGAATAACTTCCGTGAGTTAACATCTTTTCGTTTGCTCAAAACAAACCTCTTTCCCTTTGTAACACCTGTTGGGGTGATTCTCTTTTTGCAAGTTTTGTCAAATTTCGTAAAAAAGTTGTGTGAGTACCATAAAGCACATTATCTTTACTTGAATTTTAGTGGAAGATTCGGGGGACAAGCTTGACAGGAGTTTGGGTGGATGGTGTGATACACTGTCAATGATGAAAATTGGTTTTGAACTTGAGGGTCTCAGCCTTTTTCCTGTCATTGTCATCTATGGACCAAAATATCTGTTCTGGGGTCAGATTTCTTTGTGGAGCAAAGGTTGCAAGAAGGTTCTCCTTCGAGTAATCTGGGGGGGGGGGGGGCAATCCTAACTTTATTTTCCACACATAGAGGGCTTTGCATTTTCAACAACATTCTTTTCCTAGTTATCTCAGCTATCTCACGAGTGTCCTCTGAGTCATGCACAACAGGCCGTGCATGATTGGACATGACTAATACATGACCATTATAATGAGGGTCTGCGTTAAACTTGCTTTTGCACGGGTGAGTGCGACATAAGGGATTTTTGTAGCCTATCGCTACCTTGTTCTTTTCATCATAAAATGATTTTGGTTTACATAACATGTGAACCGTTTGAACAGACTGATCTTGTTTGTATAATCTATCTTCAACCTTTTCTTTTAGCCTTTTTATGTCTAAAAACTCTTCAAGGAATTTGTCTTCTTTTTGTTTAAAATCCTTTTTCAAAATGGTTACTTCTTCTGTCTTTGACTTATAATGGCCAACGGTAGAATTAAGTAGTATTTGTGCTGAATGAAGTTCTGATTTTAAGGAAGTTTCCTTTCTATTTCGGTCTGAGATAATTATTCTCATTTGTTCATCAATTTTTCGTTCTCTATCAGTTAATTCAAACTTTGCCCGTTTTTCATATTCCCCGACCAGTTCCTTATATCTCGCAAGTTCAGAGGTCACTGAATCCTTAACTACCATGTTTGGCTTATTTGCTAATCTACTTTGTACGCCCTGTTCATGCATTTCATCGAGAATTGTCATCAATGCATCATCTCGTACAGAAGAAACATTACTTTGTACAACATGTTCTTCGTTGTCTTCCACATACTGATCATACGAAATATATTATCTCATCACTCGTTATTCAGCATCAGAGTCAACAACGTAGTTGTGTTGTACATCACTTTGCATCTCGTGTACTTTATGATACTCATCCATATGATTTACAAAGGTATCATGATCTTGTACCTCAAACGGAGTATTCGAGTCATATGATGGCTCACAGCTGCATCATAGATGATCTTCAGATGTGGAGAATTGTTGAACATGGTCTGTGTAGGGGACCCTCATCACATCTGAGTCGAATGCATCACATTCATCAGTCTTCAAGCATGGTCCACATTGAGTGCCAAAACTTCATTCTCGGCTGGGCTTTTTTTTTTTTTCCTCTTTAGTTTAGGTGGCTCTCTTGGGGCCCAACCCCCCACCCCCCCTAACCTCAGTGATCCCTAGACCCCCCATTAGAATTATTCCAAATCCTCATCAAAGTTGGTAACCTGTTCTCTGCAAGAAACAAACGACCTGTTCTTCATCCAGTAGTGTACTTGCACCATTCTCCTGGGCTCTTGCATTAGTAGGCATCTTGTCCTTGAAGTAGTCTTGAATCTTGATGTCGCTTTGGCCATTGGACATTCTCGTGCTATTGGCCATAGTCTGTTGTTACAGTTGTAGCACTTAAATGGGTTTGGCTTGGACCGGATCAATAAATGCCTCTCGGTTCTGGACCTCCTACATTTTCAGTACAATATTTGCTCTTGCATATTTCTCTGAAATGGTCTTCCTTGTTTATTCGCATGTATCTTCACGGGACCATCTTGAAACCACAACTCTGTCGTCTTGAACCGTAGCTTTGTTCCTTGCATTAGACGAAGTTCTAAGTTGATTGTTTGTTTGAGGAAGATGTGATTTATACGATTGAGTGAGGAGGGAAAGTATGTTGGATAAACTTTCAATCAAGGTTTCTGTTGAAGAGCTTCCTGAGTCCAGTTGAAAGTTGTCAGCAAGAGATGGTTCATTTGAGGATTGAGGAGACTTGGATGATTGTGTTGGATACTGCTGATGAGGCATTCGACACTAGTGCCAAATGATCCATATTGTAGGTAGTTGAAGTGAACATACTCCATCATATTTTGTTCTAATTAGACATGCACATCATGCCCTTGCTTCCAAGTAAGCTACTACAGCTGAATCAAAGTTAGACTCTTTCAAACCTTTGTTAAGTTTGACTTCAGTTCTGTGAATCTAACTCCACCCCATATCACCCGGTAAATGTATGTTCACAATACTTTGAGTTATTGCTCGCATTCTGGGCCCCCCTGTTCATCTTGTTGTTTTCATGTATTAATGAGCTTCGTAAACTAACATAGTATCTTGAATGGTTTCTCCTATGATTTGACGGAAGTTTATTTTCTTTAAGTGTTCAAATTCATCGTAATTATTGAGGATTCCCCTGTCATCCTTTGTTAACTCAGAACTTCCCGAATCATCTTCACATTTTACCAAAATGTCTTTGGCGTCTGTTTAGTGGTTAAATGAGTGGAGTAGATGTCTTTTGTTATACCTTGACAGTAGGATATTTGTTATTGCACGAATGTCAGCTTTATACCTCTCATTTCTTCAGCTGAAAGGTCCCATTAAAGACTCTAAGCACGTACTGGCCTTGTGAAAACTACACCCTCTCAGTTCCTGAAGCAATAACATCTGAGACCGTTCCTATATGTAATGGTCCTTCATTAATGGACTTCATTATATTCTCTCCATTATCCTTTCCCAGATAGTACAGACGTATACATTGTTGCCAAGATTCAAAGTCTGTTCTATCAAGCATTGGTGGGCGTGTATTCGAACCGGCACACTGGATATCTTTTGACATATTAGACATCTTGTTTTATTATGATATGATATGTTTTGATCGATCAATGATTAGTGAATGTACGTTAAAGTTGGTGAGGGTTAATGAGGTTAACGTATTTGTTTCTTTGTTTTAGTGATATTAAGTCCCAGTTTAAAAATATTTCAAATGTCTAAGACAGCTAGCTCAACTCGCCGCTGGGCGGCTATCAAACCTTACAAAGTTTAGGCAACCCGCTGGTGGAAATTAAGGCAACTCGCCGAACACAACTCGCTGCCAAGCAACCCGCCGCGAAGAAATAATACAAACCGCCGTTTATATTTTAATCAAACCGCCGCTGAGTTTTCAAACCGCCAGAGTTTCCTTTAGATATTTGCTATTAAAATATTCAAACCGCTGACAACCTGTTCAAACCGCTGCCTAAGCAAACCGCTGGTAAGCAACTCGCTGCTTAGTATAAAGAACTCGCTTCCCTCTTGAGCCACTCGCCACCTAAGAACCGCGTGTGTCAAAGAGTTTGGTAACCTACTGAATAAAATACTCCATTTAATCAACTGCCACGAAGTACAGAATATCAGCAATCTCTCTCGAAGAACAACGATATGTTATCACTTAAAAACACTAATAAAATCGCCCCCTTTTGGAACGATCCATGATTTCTTTTACGCTACGCAATACTACAAAGCTAGAGCCACTAGTAACACCCAAACTTTAACATAACCACATCAAAATTATGGAGAATCAAGAAAAACCGAGCTAGTCCTTCACAAGTATACTTTTTGATCTAGATCAAGCATGAAAATCGCACATACAACGATCTAATCAATCCCATGTTCTCTCGATTACAATTATGGTTTATCCATAAAACTAAACAGGGGTCGATTCTTCGGAACTTGGTAGTTTCTAGAGAGAGAGAAACACATGAGAGTGATTTTTAGTGAGAGTAAATGTGTTTAATATGACAAAATGTTAAATTGACTAGCTTGCCCCTTCCATGTTGAAGAGGGCTTTATATATTTTGACAAGATATCGGCGTGTAGTTAGTACCCGGTTAATACCGATATGTGTCCTATACTATTCACTATTAAAACTACGAGACTTGTATAACAGTAAAATATACGGGGTGACCGAGAGTTGTTCTAATATCTAACATTTATATATATATATATATATATTATATAATATATATATGAAGTACAATAATTAATGTAAGTAAAAATTAATAATATTTTATTATTATTCATTTTTTGTTTATTATCGGGTAACGGGGGTATTTAAACATCTCATTCTTCAATATGATCCAAAAGCTTTTACCTAACACTTATATTACCCTTCCTCCCCCCCCAGCCCCCCCCCCGCCACCCGCCCCCCCCCCCCCCCCCGCCTGCCTCCCCCCTCTTAAAAAAATCCCGACCAATCCGCAAGATATAGATAGATAGTTAAAAATTGACCCTATAACTGTTATAATTTGTATTATTTAAGAAAAGTTTCAAGAATTACATCTTTGTATTGTATCAAAACTTTTAAAGTTAAATATACTATTATCGTTAAAAACATTGATAAATGTTATGTCTTTTTAGCAAAACTATAAGTATTATAATTGTTTTGAAATTCGGATGACCGTACGTCTTTATGGAGTTTGTTCCAATGTATGTAAACCTTAATCCAAAACATGTTTTCACAAATCAACGTTTCCACAAACACATTATCATATACCTTCGACATGATTGTGTATCAAACCGTGGGATAGAAAATAACCTCTTTTCAATCGACAATGTCCAACATAATCTTCCTCTTAGTTCCAATGTGTGTGTGTGTTCTTTTAGTTCATTTATAAAAGTCCACAAACTCATTTAATTGTTATTGGTCATATGGTCCATCTTGGTCTAAAATACTTAGTCCGATAGCGAAACTTATTCCATACTTAATTTTCATATCCCCCAAAATACAAATCAACCCCATTGACTTTCACTCCCAATTAAGTCCTACAACAAATATGAATCAAAATACCAATATACCACGGGAGGCTACATTAAGCAGACAACAATAAGTTATAACGATCATAACCCTATAATTAACCAAAAATTATTATGCCTTCAAGCATTTCCTACACTTATGTAAGCCAAAAAACCCAATAAGCCATGAGCTTATGAGACAAGTCAAAATTCAATAAGCTCAAAATAAGCCGAAAATAAATAAGCTAAAAGCTTAATATATAAATTGAAATCATAAGCCAAAAATCCATAAGTCAAAAACCAATTAGGACGAGCCCATTTGGCAACGGACGCAACAACCAAACGGACCCTAGTTGGGCTGGACTAGCCAAACGCACCCTAGATGGGTCCTAAAAAACAAACCAACGCAACCTGTTTTGGGGCCGGTCATCAACCAAACGCACCCTTGTTGGGCCGGTATCAAACCAAACGCACCCTTGTTGGGCCGGACCCAAACCAAACGCACTCTTGTTAGGCCGAACGAGCCCAACGCACCCTTATCCAAAATCAAATAAGCTACATTTAGCTTTTTAAATAAGTGTAAGACATACACAATATACTATCAACCTTATAAGAAATCTCCTTACAGAAATGAAAAAATTACACAAACAAACCATTTTATTTAAACTCAAAACCCTTTTCCTTTCTTTCTTTTATAAGCCGACGCATAAACACCCCTTTTTACATTTTTGTTTTCAAGTTTCGACCTTTATGGCGATCAACTTGTACAACTAGCGTCTAGACATCACCATAATCACAAAAGTACAACTTAAATTCAAAGTTTTTGAAAAACTTACTTGTTTGATGAGCTTGGTTCGATCAAGACACGCGAATAAGACTAAAACACCTTGTTTCTACAACCCGAAACTACTAGTTATCAACCCAATAATGTTTCCTTAACCCCGTGTCTTGACAAATCTTCAAAAATCTTGATGTTTTCTAGGTGTGTGTGTTCGTCCGGTTATAGAGAGGACAAAGGGAGAGATATTTTTTTGTTTGTGGTTTTTATAAACTTTGAATGTATGTGAAATGGTTGAGGGTAATGTGGTTATAAGTGTACCAAAGGGAAGATGTTAGCTTAAAAATAGTCATCTTTGTCCTCTCTTGCTTATGTGTGTTTACCGAAATGGATCCTAGGAGGGTCTCGGGTCTTCTTTTGTTGTCGGGATCACTTAAAAAACTCTATTTTCATCTATTTTAAATTTTCAACCAAATTTAGTTATTCATTTTTCCATTGCGTTTAAATGTCATTTTTCCATAAACCTGTTACCCTACCATCAACGTAACTCTATATACCATTAAAATAGCTACACAAAAAAAAAAAAAAAAAAAATATAAAAAACAAGAACAAAAATCCATTTTGAGCCGTTATCGGCCGACTCCAGACCGAAACATGATTTTTTTTACAAAACTCAACCGAACCTTGCTCATTCATTTAAAAACACTTAAAATCGCAAAATATAGCTTGGAAATTTATATTCACCCAAAATTTCACCTTTTTACGACTGTTACGGTCTTTTACCGAATTTCACGAAAACCACCGTTTTTCTGATAACTTTCAAATCTCACACTCACGATTTACAATTTTAATCAACATTATTTCATTATTATGAATTTATTAAATAAATAAATCCATCATCACATTCCTAACTTCATAAATCTCCACACTTAAATAAACTGTCGTGCCGGTACGCGCTGCGTGACGATTTTTCGCTAAACTGATATGTGTTAAAACACACATCATTTGTACCCCGGAAAATGCTAATAAACGGACTAAAACACAAAAAATATGGATAAATATGTTGCAAATATGTTTGTATTGTGTTTTTATGTCTTACAGGTACAAAGGATTGAAAAAAACAAAGCAAAAACGGTAATTTTCGGGTGACTTTCGATGACGTTTTTACGTTTATCGAGGTCGAAACGAAGTCGTTAATATTCCTCGATCACACCATTGGAAAGAGCACGAAATTACAAGTCCAACGGTACCGGCCTTTTATATTTGAACCTTTCCTATTTAAACCTTTTTCGCAATCTTGAACCTTTTAGTGTTAATAATTTGGTAAGCCAATTAAAAAGGATATATATATATATATATATATATATATATATATATATATATATATACATTCTAAAATATAAATATATATATAATATATGTGCATACATAATGTACTGTTTGCTCTAGAGAATTTTAAAGTGGTGCACTTAAAATCATGACCGAGAGGTCTATGGTTCGAGTCCTGCAATGCCAAATGCCTGGGTGAGAGTTGCTACGCCACGTGGCGCCAC
Source organism: Tanacetum coccineum (assembly GCA_026074375.1). Lineage (NCBI taxonomy): Eukaryota > Viridiplantae > Streptophyta > Magnoliopsida > Asterales > Asteraceae > Tanacetum > Tanacetum coccineum. The sequence goes on from BQNB010059523.1 coordinate 18,262, forward strand.
TCAGGTGGTGACACGTGGCTAACCGGACCCGTCATGTCCGATTTGATAGGTGGTCCAGTGGTCGGCTCCGGTGAGGATGGCAGACACGTGGACCACTCAAGGTGGTGGGACACGTGCCATTTTAATGATTGGAGTACGAGGTTTCAGTACGAGGAATGATCCAAGAAGCACACGTGGCTGCATCTCATGGTGGATCCAGCTGGCGTTACTCGAGTATAAAACATTGGTCTAACCGTATTAATAACGTCGTTGGGTCAAAATGACGAAAATGCCCCACCTTTGCACTAAACCTTGTAGAATAGCCTAAAAGACGAAATTCCCCCAAGCCACGTTTGGGCTTAAATTGGAACGCATCAGTAATATGGCAATGTGAGTTTTAGTGAATTTTCACAAAGGTCAGTTGTAGTGTTTTAAGTGTCTTTTATAGGAGTAGAATAATGTAGTTTATTTTATGCTTATTGTAAAAGCTTATTGAGACTTCTTAGATTCTTAGCTTATTGTAACTCTTGAGCTTATTAATGATGGAAAGTTTATTTGCAAAAGGTTTGTTTTTTAGCTATTTTAATGGCTTAATTCTCTTGTCTTTTTCTTATTTCTGTTTAGCTATATTTACAAATATGATCATGCTCTATACCTTATTTAGGATCCTATCTCATATGAGCTTGTGTATTCTAATAAGCTACTTCCATATTTATTAGACTAGTTATATTGTGTATTGTTTCGATTTAGAGCCTTTTCGATGTTGAGCTTATTTAGCTTATTTTTCGATTGCTTATTTTTATTCAAGCTTATTTTTTCTTTATATAGATCTAATCCTTAATCATACCCGATCCGAGTTCACTTGATTGAACACCTTAGTTTCGGGTGGATTAGATCTAAAAATAATAGATCTTATATTTTTAGCTTATTTTTTGTGTGTGTGTTTAAAGTTTGTTGCTTTTTAATGTTAGCTTTATTTTTCTTAGATCTAAAATCTTGTAAATATACCGATCCAAGTTCACTTGATGTGTGATTCGGGTGATTTAGATCTAAAGTTTTTATCTTTTAGCTTATTGTCTTTAGAATAAATTCTAAAATAGCTTTTGCTTATCTCATCTTTTTCTCTTTTCTTGTGTTTACTTTTTCAAAAATGCTTATTGTTTGATTAAGCTCGATTCGAATGCTAAAAAGGGTGTCATGAGTCTCCTACTCGACTTATCACTAAGTTGAGACCTTTAACTTCGCAGAGCTTATTATTTGCTATATTTAGTCATTTAACAGTTCTAAATTTATAGTTTTTTCTTATAGTTTTATTAAGTAGGGCTTCTACTCACCTCCCCCACGAAGGGTCTTGTAGCTATGTTTGAGAAGTGGCTTATTTATAAGCTTTTATTCTTCATCCTTTCTTCGAAAAAGCCTTGATAGCTTTTTAGCTTATTCTAGTTTTTATTTCAAAAGTAGTTTTTTTTCATATATATTTAATCTAGTTTTATTTTTACAAAAAATTACTTTTCAAAATAGCTTATTTTTCTAAAAATGTTTTCATCTTATTAGCTTATTTTGTCTTAACTATACTTGTCCTTATATTCTTATCTATCATTCTTCATCTAAGGCCGGAGCTTAAAGGTCTTATAAGGTTGATAAATAAATAAAGTTTTGATCTTTATGGTTTTTATGAAAGTAATTAGTAGATAAAGTTGACACATGTTATTGCTAATTATCGAGAAGTAGAGCTTAAAAGTGATAAACTTATTTGTTTATTAAGTTTGTAAGATCAGGTGGTTATCGTTTATTTGCGGCTCTTCAATTTGGTTTCATTTTCTATCCTTTTTTCAATTAATTAGTGTAGATTTAATTAGTTATTTATAAAATGTTTGCTTGTTTTATATTTGCCATGCGTAGTAAGTAGTTTAACTTGTGTTTGCTAAGTGATTAGTGATTTGGAATTTAAGTGCGGTTTTAAAAAGGTTTAAAAAAATTAATAATCAATTTACATGTCGTCATTTACTTTTAATGTGTTAAATACTTGTCATTTATTTTAAAAAGATTTTACTTTACTTGTCATTTAATTTCTTGCAACTTGTTTTCTAAGGATTTTTATTCGTTAAACCTAAGCCCGCACTTAAGGAACATTTCACGTCACTTAGCAAGCATATTTGTCATTTATATCAATTTTAGTATAATCTTTTAGTTTTTAATCTTAGAATTAATATTAGTTTAATTTTTAGTATAAAAATAGTTTAAAACCAAAACCAAAATATTTGTCATTCAAGCACCAAACGAAACATTCTCATGAATTTCAATTCATCTCTCGCCGTGGAAACGACACTCGGAAGATAGACTATTATTTTTCCTAAAGTAATTGTCTTATCTGACGGGATTATACCATATATTATTAGACACGCTCGTTTGACGTTTATCAAATGGCGCCGCTGCGCGGGAGAGGTGTAGCGATGTTTTTATGAGATTGTTTGTGTCGAGCCTTGGAAGAACCTTCTCCTTGGTGTTGTGTGTTATTTTTCTCTTTATTAAAAATATAAAAATACAAAAATTCATATTCATGTGTATAGTATGTGATAAAAAAAATAATAAAAAAAAAATTAAAATTTTAAAAATAAAATAAAAACACTGTCCATAAAAAGAAATAAAAAATTACCAATGTGTGGTAAGAACACCAATAAATATACTTTCAACTGAAGTATTATCAAGTAATAAGTTCCCGAATCAAAGTTTAAAAACTTGCCTTTTGGGTCACTTGCGATATAGGCTCACCTTTGATAAAATTAAAACACTTTTAAAGAAGCTGATACCGTGAAGCTTGTTGATTATTAGGTTTAAGTTATTCAATACAATATATTTGTTAAAAAAAATAAAAAAATAATCTTCTTTTTGTTCTTATCCATTTACTTCTTTTCTTAACCCTCTAAATTGTTTAATTCTTTCTTATGACGTCATTTAACCAACGTGAGTGTACGAGGTGTGGACAACCATGTGATGGCTTTTATTGTTATATATGTACATGTTCGCCAAGTGTCCGGTTGTTAACCCCCCCCCCCCCCCCAGCCACCCCCATCTACCTTGGAACTTGTTTAAATTGCACTTATGGTGATGGAAAGCCAGTCACTTGTTGTGGGTGTGAAGGCCCGTTAAGAGGAGGATTTTGTTCATTTTGCGCTTCAAGAGATGGAAATTCATTCGATTATAATCCAAACCCAAACTCGTTCAATGAATCTCAAAATTTTTCTGACTACCCTCCACAACCCCGGTACGAGACGATGTTTTTGTGGATGTTATGTGGGACAAACCGATACTCTGTTTTGGTTACGGTGTTGTCAACACAATTTCGTTCTTAATTCTAATCCAGAACCCGTGTTACAATCAAAAACTTCGATATATAATTTTCCATAACTTCACCAAGTTTCCACAACAAACCTTTGTTGTGAAAACTGCGGGGAGTCCTCATGAGACTTTTCAGGTCAACCAATGAACCCAAGATTTCTATAATCTGTGTGTGTGTTATTCTGGTTTTGACAATTTTACCCCCGCAGTTTCGTCAATTTGTCCTCCTCAAGAGACGAATAAAGAAATTTTGCAAGCTCGAGAAGACTTAATGGAAACCATTCAAGCCTTTTAAAGGAGTATGATCATATACCTCCTAATGAAAAGTGTGTGTGGCTTTATTCGCTAGCTGAGGAGACGGATTTCTTAAGTATAAGCAAACTATGGAGAAGAAGCAGAATCACCTGAACGTTATACAAGATTTGCTTCTTAAGGCCTTAAATGAATGATTTGCAAATGTCTTAAGGTATTCAACAAAGAGCAGGAAAGCAGGCAGTCTCAAAGTTTTATCAATATTGGAATTTGTCATGATGTGACGATGAAGAAAAGACACTAGGAAAACATTATAAAGATATTTGCACCTTCTGAGGAAGTTTAGTTGTATACTTTGGGTAAACACCAAAGGTTATATTGATAGCTGTGGGATGTGTGTGTTTGGTGGAAATTAAGCATTTTGGACGGACAACGCAATAATCAACAACAGGAATGTAAGAATTGATGAGTAAACTCTTGAAGATCGTGCGAAATTTAAGAGGTGATATCAGAAATTTAATGTGTCCATTAGCGGAATTGTCCTATTTATGTATTTCTCCACGACCACATGACGTATGATGAGTATACTATTCATTTTATGCAAGCCATAATGTAATCCACGCCGGAGATTACGGGTCGAGGAAACGATACTCTCGAAAGTATGGGGGACGAGCATCTTGACACTATTCCTAGTGTTGAGAACCTTGTCCCAATCCCAAGTGAGTTCAAGGGTATTTCCGAAGATACGTGTGATGTGCCCGTTTGTGAAGATCCTTCCAATTTTGATGATCATTCTGAGATTTTATCTGATTCCAACGATGATGATACTTCAAGTGATGATGATGATTTTGAGGACATCGAGTATAGTACGTGAACGCATCACTCCCGATTTGGAGATCGTTAGCTTAGAGGAGGTGAATGATGTTAATCAAGAGAAGGAAGAGTTTGACTTAGAAGATATTCTTCAAATCCAAGACGTTATTCTTCGAGAGAAATTATTGAACATCAATCGTCTTATTGCTGATATCGAATCTTTGAATGATAACTCCACTTCCTAATTGGGTGTGCTCAAGCTTTACTTCTCCACTTTCTATCCCGATAATAAACTATTTTTCTTTGAGAAGGTCCGATACTTTCTCTTGTTATTCGGATAATTCTTTACCGAATTTGAGTCTGTTTAGCGATCATCCGGAAGAAAGAAAACGAAGTGTGGCGTAGTACCACTCTCAATGCTAATAACTCTCTGATCCGAGTATGATTCGTTTCATTTTGAGAGTTAGAGCCCGATTGGGTAGAGTTGACCAACGTTGTTATGGAAATGATATTTGTGGAGAACCTCGTGTTCATAACTTGTAAATGTGTTACCCACCCATCCCACCCTTTGATAGTCAGACCTCATTATCTGACCTTCCGTTCCTTATATTCATTATCACGGTGGATTTTATTTTCTTTTCTCTTTCCGGGAAAGGAAGACACAAATTTTTGACCCGGCATTTCCACTTTTCATTTTTCTTCTCTCCGATGCCGGTGCGGGATATGATAATTCCGTGGTGATTTTTCTAGTCTTTGTTTTATGCCACAAAGGACATAAGGAATTCGGGGAGAGTCAAGCTAGAGACTCGCACAAAAACACTGGCTCTCGGGGAGGCAATCCGTTGTCGTTTTAGTTCTTTCTATTTGCTTATATATAATAAGTGTTGTTTGATTTTATAGCCCAAAGTGTGGGGCGTCGCTTCCTTCAATGTTTGTGGTATTGTTTTTGCTTTACAGGATTCCTCAAGATCATGAAGACCCGTGCTTGTTTTCAATCCTCCAATCATCCGGTCTTCGATCTTTTGCTTATTATGGAATCCTCAATCCTGATCATGTATATTAATTGTGTTTTCCCTTTTACACTTGGAATTTTTTGCATTTTCCTTTTTCATTCTAGTGTGGGGGTAAAACAACATTTTTGACATGGAGCCAATGTTCCATTCTAATAGTTCATGGGGGGGGGGGGGTGGGGGGAGGATTTCTATCGAATTGTGATTCATACCCCTAGTGTCTGTCTGTGTTCCCACGCACCCGTTATTTTATTTTTTTTTTATTGTTTTATTTGTATATATATATATATATATCATATTTATTTACTATGTATATATTTCATTTATACATATATATATATATACAATATATATATATATACTGATATATATATATATACATTTTATAATCTATACCTATACTATATATTACATACGTATATATTTATATAATATATATAATATATTTTATATATATATATAAATGATGGAAAATATAAAAAATCCGTTAGTAATAAGTAGGCCGTAGAACTTGGTAGCTTTGGACTTGATCGAGTTGTAAACTCTAGCTTTCCCTTAGCTTTCGGAGACTTAGCGTTTTTGCTTAAATTTAAATTTTTGCAAAGATCGAATTTAGATAGAGTTGGATTAAGTTTGATGCTAAGTGTGGATTAGTTGGATATCTTAAAAAGCTCATGAGGTTAATTCGTTACCTTTTGCTCCACCAGCTTAATAAACGCTATATAATTGTTGAATAAATAAAGTTGCTTTAGGTTTTTGCGATTCTTAGTTTAAATCACTTCGTAGAGATTCCTTTGGTGGTGAAAGTAAGGTACACATCGAAGGTTTTTGTCAGTTGTTGTGTGGAAAGTCGATCCTGGACCGTGGTCGGCTGCATTACGATGTGCAGTTGTTAAAGAACACAAGACTTGAAATATTGCTTAATAGACATATTAATTATGTAATAAACCGAAGCCGAAATAAGACTTCTGGATCATGGTCGGCTCGCATACCGATGTGACAGTCGTTTAAAGGGTGGAGGTAATAATAATAAAAACTATGGGCTGATAAAAGTTTACTGCATCTTGCCGGCTCACAACCGATGTTGCAGTCTTCTAAATAAGGCACATAGTTATAATAATCCAAGACTGATAAAAGTTTGCTGCATCTTGCCGGCTCACAACCGATGTTGCAGCCTTCTAAAAGGTCGAGGAAATTACCGAGGTCGAAATATGTTTGCTGCATCTTGCCGGCTCACAACCGATGTTGCAGCCTTCTAAAGGACCGAGGTTTAATAATGTTGCAATAATAATAAGTATAAAGCCAAATTTCAACTCCGGGGTTATCTAAATAAAGCCTCCGTCTCTGGACTCGTAGTTGAGTTGTTGCGGATGAAATAAAAAGGATAACCCCTAAATCATGCGAAATTAGAACCTTAATGTGGACCTTATTCTCACCATATCGTCTCTTTAGGAAAGGATTTCAAACTAATTATGGTCTAAACCGGGTTATTTTATTTAAATAAGGACATAATTTATTTGTCACCAAAAATAAAAAAATCCTTAGAGGAAATTAGGAATAAGGGAGCGAAAAGTTAAGTTTATACTTACACAATTAGCATTTATGAGTAGTGTTAGCATCTAATCTTATATTTAATTGTGATTTCGTTTTAAGCTTTCTCCTAAAGCTTAGTTGGGGATTGTGAAAATCAAGGATGACGAACTCCCGTTCTTAAAGCCTTTTAAATAATTTTATTTAATTGTTATCTTAGTTTTTATCTATTATTGAATAAGTGGTTAAAACGGGGGCGCTTTCGAAATAAATGATTTTTGAACCTTCTTAATGGACCTTTTCTGTTCTTGTTTGATATTGTGGACGGGGTCACAAAATTAAAAGGGATTTGATTATTAATTTATGGGCGTGTTTTACTTTACATTGCGTGTTGTGGGACAGCAACTGGCTTACTTTAGTTTGTGGGGGAATTTTGATATGTGTTAAAACACACATCATTTGTACCCCGGACTAAAACTCTAAAATATGGTAAATTGTTGCAAATATGTTTGTATTGTATTTTTATGTCTTACAGGTACAAAGGGATGAAAAACAAAGCAGAAAAAAAAATAACCAGTAATTTTCGGTGTGACTTTCGACGACGTTTTTTACGTTTATCGTAGGTCGAAACGATGGTGAGTCGTAAATATTCCTCTTGTGATATCCACACATTGGATAAGGAGCAGAATTACGAGTCCACGGTACCAGGACTTTATATTTGAACCTTTACTATTTAACATTTTTCACAATCTTGAACTGTTTAGTGTTAATATCTGGTAAGCCAATTATATATGCACAAAATATATATATATTTATATTGTGGATTATATATATATACTATCTCTATATCTGTGTGTGTATATATATTATATATAACCCCCCACAATGCAAGTAATGTAATAAAGCGAAAAATTTCCCCATACAATTGTGATAATAGTAAAATAGGTTTTGCATTTGATGACAATTCTTGGATTGTTATACCTTTCATATGTGAACCTTTTTATTTTGAACCTTTTTCGTACCTGTTTGAACCTTTAGTTATAATGAACCTGGTCCAAGATAATAAAGGTTATATATTAAATTTCGTGTAATATAAATGAAACCATGCCTAGCATAGTTGGTAAACTGAGTGGCTTAAGGTTTCATCCTGAGAGGTCGTGGGTTCGATTCATGCAGGAGGGTTATAATCCCCTCCACGCCACGTCAGCTGACACGTGGTGCCACGTGGCATGACACGTGGCTGACCCGATCTAGACCTATCTGTTGACTGGCGGTCAACCACCGTTGACCGGTGGTCCGGCGATGGTTGACCGATGGTCCGACGATGGTTCGGGGGTTAATGGTGGTTCGCCGCCGTTGACCATCGTTGACCGCCACTGTTGACCATCGCTGCCATCGTTGACCGGTGTTCCGGTGGTGGTCCGATGACTGTGCCGGAACAGTGATTATGCCACGTGGCACCACTCAGGTGGTGACACGTGGCCTGCTAATGATTGATGGCAGGTTGTGCAGGTACGAGGTACTATAGCAATACGAGGTTGTCAGTACGAGGAATGATCCAGAAGCACACGTGGCATTATGGGATTGATGGATCTAGTAATAAACACGTCAGGTGGTACAAGGTTCCAAAAATCATTAGCTGGCATGTAAAATGACTAAAATACCCTTAGATCTTGGGTTGTGATTGGTTGGAGCCCTGAAAGGACAAAAATACCCCTCCCACTTGGTGACTATAAATCAACAGACGCATCATTCATTTGGAGTGTTAGTTTTTAAGTTTATTTTTCATAGTAGTGTAGGGTTAGTTTTAGGAGTAGTGTAGTATAATTTTTAGCTTATTGTAAAAGCTTTTATAGCTTATTTAGCTTATTGTAATCAAGATTTTGAGCTTATTAATGAAGATGTTTAAGGTTGGTTTTTATTTAATGATTATTATTTCTTGATGCTTATTTTCTTTTTATGTTTATTCTTCTACTCTTTCTCTTCTTTTGCTTATTTCTAAATAAGCTCATGCTTATAGCTTATTTTTTGGATCCGATTTCTTAAGCTTATATTCTAATAAGCTTCTTTAATAGCTTATTTAGACTAGCTTATTTTATATTGTTTTTGATTTAGAGCTTTTCGAGTGAGCTTATTTTAGCTTATTTTCGAGTGCTTATTTTTCCAGATTATTGTTTTTAGATCTAATCCTTAAATATACCCGTCTCTTGTTCACTTGATTGAACACCTTGGGTTCGGGTGGATTAGATATAAAAATAATAGATCTTATATTTTTAAGCTTATTTTCTAGCATAAAGTTTGTTGTTTTTTTAATTCTAGCTTATTTTTCTTAGATCTAAATCTTTAAATATACCCGATCCAAGTTCACTTGATTGAACACCTTAGTTTCGGGTAGATTTAGATCTAAAGTTTTCATCTTTTTATTAGCTTATTGTCTTTAGAATAAATTCTAAAATAGCTTTTGCTTATCTTATCTTTTAATCTCTTTTCTTTTCTTTTCTTTTTCAAAAGTGCTTATTGTTTGATTAAGCTCGATTCAAATGCTAAAAAGGGTTTAGTAGATAAAGATGACACTATTATTCGCTAATTAGTAAAGTAAAAGCTTTAAAGTGATAAACTTATTGTATTTATTAAGTTTGTAAGACCGGTGGTTTAATATCATTGCGGTTCTTTATTCGGTTACCTTTTTTCCCTTTTTAATACTATATTTAGAATTATTAGCTTAAAATGTTAATGGTTTGATCTAAAGATTGTTGGCTATTTATTTGGTTATTATTAGTGAGAAGATTACTTTGTGCTTGCAAAGTTGATTAGTGTTTGAATCTAGGTGCGGGTTTAAAAAGGTTTAAAAAAATAATTGACATTAGAATTTTCCATTTACACCCGTCATTTATTTTTATTACAATTTAAATACTTGTCATTTATTTTTCTAAAAAGCATTTTACTTTACTTGTCATTTAATTTCTTAAAACTTGATTTCGAAGGATTTTAATTCATTAAACCTAAACCCGCACTTAATGAACATTTCACGTCACTTAGCAAGCATTTTCGTCATTTATATCTTTTAGATCAATTTTAGTATAATCTTGTAGTTTTTAATCTTAAAATTAATATTAGATTTAAAAATCGTTTAAATTCAAAATTTAGTTCCCTTTTATATGTATCCCTTTTAGTAGATTTTAAAACAACCAAACCCAAAAACTTAAGTGATAATCAAGCTCGATTTACAACTTGAACGTAGATTTCCATTCACTTCTCGCCGAGGAAACGACCCGGGAGGTTTTTGATAATTGCTTTGGTTAAAAGCGATTTTTTAGAACCCGACAGAAAATACTTACTATACTATTATTGATTATCCTCCTTATTATTACGTATTTATATATTATTTATTTTTATACGTGTTGACCAAGCCAACCCGGCTCCAAATGACCACATCAAAATTTACATTTAGTCACATACACATAATAGCCACGTAAAGTCCATGCATTTTAGACAACCAGTTATCACAGTAACCAAATCATTTCAACATTTCAAACCATTTGCATCATTTTCACCCCAATAAAATCATAAGAAAAGAGGGGCTATGAAACTCACCTGATCGCGCAGCTACAAGTAACACAAACTCCTTCCTTAAACTATACACAATAAAAGCTCATGTTACCATCGGTAAGCTAAACGCTTAATCCAATATAACAACCCTAATGATGGACTAATATCATCTATACTATATGTAAAGACTCTCTACCATCATTTTATCTTCATTTTATCTTTTTTACTTACTTTTATATACGAACACTTACAACTTTCTGCTCAAATGCAGAATTTTTACCCAACTTGCACGACCCAAAACCCATACCAAAACGCATCCATAATTCCACCAAAATTCACACATGACCCCCACAGTGAAATAAGTTCCCTCAGAAGCCCATGCATCCATTCAATTCATAAGTATACCTTTGAAAATCTAACTTACAAACTGGTCACTTTCAGATCTGCTTGCGTAATAAAAAGTTTTGACTTCAAAACCCAGCTTAAAATTTATTTTAGCCTTAGCCCTTTTAGGGTTTCTTAATAGACATATGAAAGTTACTTTATGTAAAAGGGCTTAATTTAAAACACTTCTTAAGTAGGGTTTTCACCTCACTTAAGTTGACTCAAAATTCGTCTGAAAACACAGTTTTGACAACGAATCTTGTAACCATTATTTAATTGACTTCCCGACCTCAAAAATTGTTGAGGACAGATTTTTTTGAAAAGAAGATTCAAAATGCTACAGTTTAAAAAAAAGAATCATGTCATTTGCATTCTCCATCATGGAGAAAAACCGTCAATCATCTGACCTAAATTCTACTCATCAATATAACATCAATCCATGCAACCCCTAAACCTAAAATTGTCATGGATTCCTTCCTAATTCAAATCTAATTACCATATTAAATTTAATTACATAATAAATCTTATTTTATTTAAACCTAAATCCATCATAATTAAGCTATAAAAATTAAGAGAATTAAAGAGGTTTAATGTATTTACCTTTGATTACAAACACCTAAACAAACACTCTTGATTGATTCTTGGACCTAGCTCTTGAAAATGATTTTCCTAGGGTTCTTGGGATGTCTTTGGTTCGGCACATAAGAGGAGGAAGGAAAAAGAATGACTAAAAATTTGGGTTTAGGGTTTTTATTAGTTTACAATCCTAATCATACTTAAAAACCTTTTTTTTCTTCTTCCTTATATGCGGCCGAAATATTTATATATATATATATATATATATATATATATATAATAAATATATTCTATTTACAATTAAAACCTTAAGTTTTTATAAAAACCATAATTAATTTGACTATACCTTTTTGTATTAACGCAGTTAACTACTGTTATTTATTTATTAATTAATTACTTAATTATTAACATTACCTTAAGTTTTTATAAAAACCTAAGCTTATTTGCGCATACCTTTTTGCGTAAACGCAATTTACTAGACTTTTAAAAATAATTAACTTTTCATTTTTATTAAACCTAACATTCCAAAAATAGAAATTTCATTTCTTTCATATCCTTACCACTAAAACTTAATCTCATCCTAATATTACTAACACATAAATACATATACGTATAATTACTTACACAATTAACGCGAAACCGCTTCAATCACCAAAATCATTTCCTTGTCACTAAAAGTGAACGAAATGAACTCCACAAAATCCAACACAAATCCAATCCCAATGAGACGATCACGCTCAATGGATTGATTATCAAATCTCACATAACCCACAAAAACACATAAGACACGTATAAACACATATAACACATATCCCAGACATTGCAACAGATCCATAAGTCAACACTAATAGTTTGACTAACCTGCTCAAGTCATGGTTGTCACAGTATCCCCTCCTTTAGGAAATCTCGTCCCGAGATTTAACTAGCCGATTCATCAGTTCGCTCAACGAACAACTGAGGGTACTTAGACTTCATATAATCTTCGCGTTCCCAAGTAAACTCAGGTCCACGCTTAGAATTCCAACGAACTTTCACAAGCGATATTCTACTACGTTTTAAACTCTTAATTTCACGGTCCATAATTTCTACAGGTTCTTCAACAAAACGAAGAGTTTTGTCAACCTTAATCTCGTCCAATGGCACATGCAAACTAGCATCCGCCAAACACTTCTTTAGGTTTGACACATGAAACGTGTCATGTACTCCACTCAATTCCTCAGGCAATCTCAATCGATAAGCTACAGGACCGACTCTTTCAAGAATCTCAAATGGCCCTACATACCTTGGTGCCAACTTACCCTTTTTCCCAAAGCGAATTACACCTTTCCAAGGCGACACTTTTAACATAACCCGATCTCCTACTTCAAACTCTAACGGTTTGCGTCTATTATCAGCATAGCTCTTTTGACGATCTCTTGCCGCTTTGAGCTTCTCTTTTATCAATACCACTTTATCAGTCGTCTCTTGAACCAACTCAGGTCCAATCAAACTACTTTCACCAATCTCAGCCCATAAAACAGGCGACCTACACTTCCTTCCATACAATGCTTCAAACGGAGCACATCTTATGCTCGAATGATAGCTATTATTGTAGGAAAACTCAGCTAACGGTAGATGAACATCCCAGCTACCACCGAAATCAATTACACATGCTCTAAGCATATCCTCTAGAGTCTGAATCGTACGCTCACTTTGACCATCCGTTTGGGGATGATAAGCCGTACTCATATCCAACCTCGTCCCTAAAGCCTTTTGTACAGTCTGCCAGCATCGCGAAGTAAACCGTCCATCCCTATCTGAAATAATCGACACAGGAACTCCATGTCGAGCGACTATTTCGTCGATGTAAATCCTTGCTAATCTTTCCGTACTATAGTCTTCTCTTATAGCCAGAAAATGAGCCGACTTAGTCAGTCTATCGACTATGACCCAAATTGTGTCATGCCCATTCTTTAACCTAGGCAGCTTAGTGATAAAATCTATAGTGATCTTATCCCACTTCCATTCTGGTATTTCAGGTTGTTGCAATAAGCCCGAAGGACTTTGGTGCTCTGCCTTTACTTTGGAACACGTTAAACACTTACTAACATATGTAGCAATGTCTCTCTTCATTCCTGGCCACCAATACATATCTCGTAGATCATAATACATCTTATCCGCTCCAGGATGTACATAATACTTAGACTTATGGGCTTCGTCCATGATTCTAATCCTTACATCAACTACCAAAGGAACCGATATACGATCCAAAAAGTATAGAATTTCATCATCTCTCTTTTCCATTTGTTCCTCCAACCCATTTAATTGCTCGCTAGGCATATTCTCTTGCTCAAACGCTTCCTTTTGAGCCGCCAAAATCCACACCTTCATTCCAGATTGAATCGTCATTGCCATAGCGCGAACACGTCTAGGCTTCAGACGTTCTTTCCTACTTAAGGCATCCGCCACCACATTTGACTTACCAGGATGGTAGCGAATCTCACACTCATAGTCACTAAACATCTCAATCCATCTCCTTTGACGCATATTCAAATCCTTCTAATCAAATATGTGTTGAAGACTCTTATGATCCGTGTATATAATACTCTTCGTGCCATAAAGATAATGTCTTCAGGTCTTAAGCGCAAACATAACCGCTCCTAACTCCAAGTCATGTGTAGTGTAATTCTTCTCATGAATCTTCAATTGTCTAGATACATAGGCAATTTCCTTGTCTCTTTGCATCAACACACATCCCAATCCTTGATTAGACGCATCACAGTAAACTACGAAATCTTCCACTCCATCAGGTAGAGACAAAACTGGCGCATCGCATAAATTCTTCTTCAAGGTCTGAAATGTCGCTTCTTGCTCTTCGCCTCACTCATACTTTTGATTTTTCTGAGTTAACGAGGTGAGAGGTTTGGAAATCTTGGAGAAATTCGCGATAAAACGTCGATAATAACCAGCCAGCCCTAGAAACGATCTAACTTCAGATAGTGTAGTAGCTTGTTCAATTCACGATAGTCGATACACATACGCATGGATCCATCCTTCTTCTTCACGAATAGCACAGGTGCTCCCCATGGAGAATGACTAGGTCGTATGAAACCCTTGTCTTGCAGCTCCTTCAGCTGTTTAGACAATTCTTGCATATCCGAGGGCGCTAAACGATAGGGAGACTTCGCAACAGGCGTCGCTCCAGGAATTAATCCGATACGAAACTCAAATTGTCGTTGCGGTGGTAATCCTTTCAAGTCACCCGGGAATACCTCGACAAACTCTCAGACCACGGAAATATCACTAATCTTAGGTTCGTCCACTTTTGCATTCTTTAATGCCCCTGAGATGCAAAGAACTTAGCTTTTTTGCATCAAGATGATTAGTGATCATGTTTAATTTTGTTATAAACATAATCAATCATAATGACTTATTTGAAGTTTGGGTATTTTGAAGTTGATTGTCCTTTTGATACATTTTACACTTCCCAAGAATAAATGATTTTAACAGAATCACACTTGGATAATCCTTAACTATTGCATTCTCTTCACTCATACAGTTTTTACTCCACATTCCAATTTAACATTCCCTTACATCATTTGGTTATATCTACAAACATTCCCAAACAAATTTAATTAATCTCACATTCCCTCACTATCCCCATTTAATTCTTTCAAATCTCCACAATCATTTATCCCACTTTTCTAATAAAATTTCCCAATCATATATACGTATTTCTATCTTTTGCAAAAACACTTACACTTTCTAACACATTACAACTTCTTCACCACTTTGATAATACCCTCACTTTACCATTCTTCTTCAAAACAATTTTACACCCTCAACACGCTGAATACAAAAAATTAATCATGCAATTCCCTTCTTACACACCAAACCATCTTTACACATCCATCATCTCCAAACCTCACAACACATTATAAAAAATGGTTAAAATATCAACCATATCCCCCCAACTTCTAAATTCAACTCTTGTAACAACAATCTCAGTCACTTTACACACTTCCCACCTCACTCACCTAGTTCACCCACTCACAATAACAATTTTAATTTGAAATTCAGATTTTCCCCTCTCACAACATCCACACTTTCTCCCCAAGTTTGACATATTCCATGAAATATTCTCTTTGCCAACTCACACCCTCTTAACTAACCAAGTTTCTCTTACACTTTCCTCTCATATAATATTTGAATTCGATATTCAAATATCTCTCTTTCCCTGTCAAAGGATATTTCAAGAATATTCCTTTTGCCAACCAACTTAACAAACTTTACAATCAACCCCAACAATAGGTTTATGAATTTTAAATTTGATTCAGGAGGTAAGATATTATCCAACATGTATTGTCCATTAATTCCTCTTCTCTCTCTCTCTCTCTCTCTCTCTCTCTCTTTCTCTCTTTCTATCTCTCTCTCTCATAATGGACCATAACCCCAAAACACTTTTATACAGCATTATCCATAAAATAATTTTTTTATCAACAAGCTAATTTGAGTTGGTTGACCTTATAACACCATGGGTGTTAGAATGATGGAAATGTCAAATCATGAAGTGCATTTAGGGGTTTAGCAAGAACGGGCATTTACAATGTCAAAATCGAGACCAATGATCCTGACGTGCTGGTCACACGCTAGCAGATGGCCAAAGTGCCAATCATGAATTTGTTTTTACCAATTTCTAAGTTTTACCCTTATTGGATCTTGCATTCCTCACTTCTTGCAATTCATTCTTTCTCTTTATACTTCTCTTCTCAATCCCTCTAAGTCTAAATACATCATGTGTTCTTAATCATCTCTTTTATCATCTACTGATAAGAACACATCTCCGCAAGAGAGACACACCAGTACCTAATCCATACTTATGTGTTGGTCAAAGGATCTTATATTCTTTTTACCCTATTCTATGAAATCGAGTTTCTAGCGAGGTTAGAGAATTGACTCTATAATCAACTTTATACTTGATTTCTGGTTGTAAGTGGAAGATCTTTACCTTTTATGGTCAAGCCTAACCGAGTGTTGATCAGTGAGTTTTGTGATACATCAAAGAGGGAATCTTTGTTCTTAGATGGTCTTAGTAGTAAATTTGAGTTTGCAATATTTGCTTGTGGTGGTATTCCAAGGTCGGAATATCGTAGGTAGTACGCACTTCTTAGTGAGCGCCGATCAAAATGCATTATTGGTGAGATAAAAAGTTGAAGCATTTTATATACCTCCCCTAAGGATTGATACCAAAAAGTAATAGTAAATTTGTCCCCGTGGATTCACAACTATGCGTACTGTGACAACCGTGACCAAATCAGGTTAGTTTAACCATTAGTGTTAGCCTGATTAGTCTTTATGTTTTTTAAATTAGGTGTAAATGAGATACATGGGTTATATATAAGTGAATGATGCAAGCAATTGATGACTAGATTTGTTGATATCAATAACTGCCTAAAAAGTATCATTTAATAATAATTTTGTACCTCTCTACATTTGATAATCACAAAATGTAAAAACGCTTAATGTAAAATTAAAACGAAACAAGTAATTAGTAGTAAATTTTCGTTTTGAAAATTTAATCCCTTAAAGGTATGATAAATAATGCTTAAAGCAATTTTATGATTAAAGGAATTTTATTCAACCTCCAATAATTTTCTTTATAAATTTACAAACATTTTTTTAACTTTAACAAAACAATTTTTCAACATTTAAATGAAAAGTTTATTTTAAAATAAATATCAAGAAATATCAAATTTTTCTACTTGGGAAAAGACAAAAAGTAGCGTCCCTGGCCTGGGCGGCCCCTTAAAAAATAAGAGTCGATCCCCTTATGAAAAGAAGGGGCCGTTACATGATTAAGGGGGCCGGCAAGACAATAACGCTCCCTCATTTTGGCCTATAAAAAGCAGACCTTATCTCCAATGATTTTTCCTCACCTTTTGCACTCATTATTTTCTGTCTAAAATTAGTTTATACATCACCTATAATCCTTTGATCATTTAATCTTAAGCTTTTGTTTCTAAGTGATTCAAGCTTAAATCCTCCAAGTGCCAAGATAATAATACATTTCTTATCATCAAGTCAAGAAGTATTGTAGTTTAGTTGGTGTTGTTGTAAAGTTGTGTTATATCTTGTAAAACATTTGTGTATATTGTAAAAGTGTGTATTGTAGTTGTGATGGTTATCTTAGTGGTATATCTCGGTGGTGTGAGAACCGATATATAAACCGACATATGTATTTATCTAGGTTACACGTAAGACTATAATGGAGGGTGACACGGATACCGAAATACTCTAAAAACTACCAAGATAGTACTCGAAAACTATCGAAATACTCCTGTCCGAAATCAACGAGTTAATTATACGAAAATACTTGACTACCGAAGAACAACTGACTACCGAAGAACAACTACCCAAATAATTAGGTATCAAAATACTTAACCATCGAAATACCACCTGAGATGATACAAGGCACTTTTTCTAGATTATTAAGATGTGCCGAAATAAATAAAAAAACGTGACTTTTTCATATCTTTCAACCAAAACTTCAAATCCGTTGTTTGTAAAGTGATTTTGCTCCGATAGAACTTAACCAAATACCTTTATGCGACACTAGAAAAACTTTTTTCGACATTTTATAAAACTTTTTTCGACATTTTATAAACTTAACTAGTGAGGTGATGGGTATATATACTCCCACATAAACGTGATTCCCTATTAATACATAAACGTGTCTTAGTGACTCACGGGACGTTAACCTAACAAATACTAATGTAATCTTTTATCTAGTAATGGAAAACGAAAAGTGAAGACTTTTGTATTTAAAAAAAGGGCTAATGACTTAAAAAGTCATCTAACTTGACACTTTTTGTCTTTGTGTGTAGCCATCTTTATTTTTTCCTATTTTGTCATCAAACTTTTCAAAAGTCGATCATTGTGTGTATTTTGTGACTATTTTGTCATGTAAAATGACTATTTTACCCTTCGAAATTTGAAAAATGTAAGGGTAAAATGGTCACAAAATACACACAATGATCGACTTTTGAAAGTTTGATGATAGAATAGGAAAGAAAAAAGATGGCTACACACAAAGACAAAAAGTGTCAAGTTAGGTGACTTTTTAAGTCATTAGCCTTAAAAAAATGTTTTCTTATTAGGTATGATGCTCCTAATTTTTTTATTATTTTTCAATTATATGTTTAATTAAAAAGCTTGAATACTTACAAATTTGGCATTATTTTGCTGGAGAAAAAAACACATAAAAATATATGTGTCAAATTTATAAAAACAAAAACTTGAAAAAAGATGAGGTAATTAATAATACTTTAGTGGTTTAATTTTATGTAAATTATACTATAGAGTTAAGTGTAAACTTATAAATTACAAATTTTAGAGTAAATTGCAAAATTGGTCCTTGTGGTTTGGCCAAATTGCAGATTTAGTCCGTCGAATTTCAAAATTGCAAAAACAGTTCGTATTTTGAAGGTCTGGTTTCACTTTTGGTCCTTGGTCGAACTTAAATAACTAAAATACCTCTCTGTTCTTTTACAAAAAGCGTCCATTAAGAAGGGTATTTTAGTCATTTTAGTTCGACCAATGACCAAAATTGGAACCAAAGCT
>BQNB010059524.1:0-37291 GCA_026074375.1 Tanacetum coccineum
TTGATGTTTTGCACGTACAGTCCTTGGGACTAACGGCAGTTAAAGGTGAAAGGGGTATAGGGCTTAATGGCAGTTAAGCTTTTTGGGCTCATAATGTTTTATTTTGGGCCGTGTGGATTTTTAAAAGGAATTGGGCTTTTTCAAGTTAAAAGGCTTATAAGACTTTGACATTAACCCTTAATGGGCTGCCCCGGCCCATTAGATGGGTAAGGGTGGCCCATTAAGAATTTCTTCGGTTACGGATTCGGCTTTGACATTTGACTTTGCGGGGTTGACTTTGACTTTGACTTTTTGACTTTGGCTTTTCCACGCTTTTCCATTCCGTGCCTGGTTTTGTCGTTTTTGGCTTGATTTTTCGTCCTTTTGTCGGATATCCATTTCCTGCACAATATAAGTAAAAACATACAAATACAATGTATTTTTGGTACGTTTTTGGTCTTTTAAGCACGTTTTTTAAAGGTCAAAGGTATGTGTATTTAAACACATACCATTGAAAAAGAAGTTCAGGATGAAACAAACGTTGAAGCTGAGAAAACTGAGGAAGTTGTTAAGGAATCGGAGGTTGCTAATGTGTTGGGTAGTCAGGAGACTAGGAATGAGCAGATGCAGACACTAATTCCCTCACCCATTAGATTCCCTAGGAATGTTTCTTTTTCAGAAAAAACAACTACAGAAGACTTCACTGATAATATTTCACCCACAACAACTACAACATTCAAGACTTCTTTCACACCAAAACAAAAGAAAAGATCTTTCATTCTTAAAACAAGAAATCTACCAGGAAGTATTGCTGGCATGGGCAGGCGAAGAAACTTAATTTGTTCTCTTATCAAGAACAAATTCATCACTCGAGAGTTCTTCGTGGAAAAGATTCAAGAAGTTCTACAACGCTGTGACAAAATTAGACTTGAGCTGAAAGTTACAAAGACAAATGAAATGCTGAAAAAAGAGATGCCTCGCTTGGTAAAGCTTGCAATCAACAAGGATCGAGAAGTCTCTCCTGTTGATATATCCGGTATGGTATCCAAAGAATTTGCTGCTCATGGACCAAAGTTGATTGAAGAACTATTTCGAAAGCACATGCAGAATACAACTCTCAATCTTTATCCCAAAACAAATTCTTCAACTACTACCACATCATCTGCTGATCTTCAACAACAACTATATCTGAATATGAAGACAAAACCTCAAGATCAAGCAGCTGATCCAGAAATATAGGAAATTTTAAAAGCCAAGTTTGAAAAGCCATAATTTTTCGCATATCATGATGACTAACATTATGATGCTGATCCTCCTGAAGGGGGAGAAACATGGCGAAAAGATATTTTGAAAAAAAAAGTGAGAGAAGAATCTTTTGTGAATGGAAGACCAATTCTACCGACGATGAAGCGTTTGTAATAATCAACCCTTAGGGGGAGATTCTTAGAAACGATAAAAGTGTTAATTATTATTATGATTTGGTCTTAGTCTAGTTTATAGTTTTATTAGTAGTTTTGATGTAATAAAGTATATCTTGGTCAAAGTTAAGTAAAGTTGACCAAGGTTTGATTAAGTTTAGGAAAATAGAATAGGAAAAGTAATAAGTATAAATACTCATCTTTGAGGAGTATTTATACAAGTCTTGTAGTTTGTAACTTCACTTCTCCCTCCCATTTCTATTTTCCCCTTTGAAATGAAAATTTAGAAAATGATGAAAATACTCTCTAGCTCCTCTCCTTTATTCTTATAGCTTTCGTATGATATCTACTTAGCAAACATAGCATCTAACAATGACTGAAAGTACCAATTTTATTATAGGGAAACACACGGATAAAAGTATAACTCACGTATGTAGTATAATCTTTTTAGGTAAGACCAGGTCGTCCACATGGATTTGAGTAGTATTCAAATAATCAGAAGAGAATAGACTTTAACAATTTTGTAAATAACTTTTTACTAGTGATAATAAAGATGACTACTCGAATAGTTGAAAATAATTCATAAGTGTTGGAAATGATTAAGACCTCGAAGATGGAACCTTTAACCTATAAAAAGGATTTCTCTTCAGAAAATGTTTTCACAGATTAACTTAATTAACTCAAGACTTATATTTAGTTAAGTAGACAAAATATGTCACTCAAATAAACCAGTTTCTAATATATCAAAGCTTATTTTGTTTATCAGTTTACGAAAGTGAATTTCTCGTCACAGACGTTAAAGATCATAGACAAATCTTTAAAACCACATAGATCATAACGGGTCTTTCGACCTATACCGATATGATTATATAATCTAAGATTGATAAGCAAAACCGATAAGATAGGATATTAAGTATCAAAAGTTCACGAGAAATGATTAAATATATACAAATAACGCCATCGAAAACATGTATAATTTGGGCGTTATCAAATCCCTCCACACTTAGCTGTTGCTTGTCCTCAAGCAATCAAAGCGAGAAAATAAAATCATTTATCGTGTCGTGGAGAAAATTTAGATTTTACAAGTGTTTACAGGTTTTGATAACTTTTCAGGCATTGACATATAACTAAGCACCTCACATAAGGAGATGTGTTTAATTTAGAATTCACCCAGTTCACTCAGATAGGGTTTTATATATATTTTTGTGAAAACACTTAATTTGCACAAACATAATCTAGACAGCTATCATAGGCTTGTAATTGACACATAAACCTGACCGAAGGGCAGAACTTGATACTGAAGCGGGAGCATATATTAATCTTCATGTGACGGAACTTAAGCCTTTATTTCTTTAAACTTCTATATATATTACACATTTTTTCCATAATCAAGGCTTGGCACAGGACTTCATCTTTCAACTTTAACTTCTTTACTTAGGTATTTCAGTAATAAAGCACTAAAGGGAGTGCTTACAAGAACAGAAACTTGCGGGATAACATATGATTAATCAGGCTTCGGTTTAGTAAATGATGATTAAGCACAAGTTCTAGAGCTTCTAAATTACCGGCTCACTCAAATATAATTATCAACCAATACCATTGCTCTAGAAAAGGCGACAAAACCACATATACACATCCATAACGATGGAATAGATACATATGATTGCTCATTTCTTGACTCGAACAAGCTAAAGGCATCAATTATCTTGGGTACCAAAGATGGGTACCCGAATATTCTAAAGGCTTATAATTCTCACAATTTAGTGGACTGGGTTGTGCTAGCTATAATGTCAATTCGGTTGGATTTGCCTTACTAAGAGCATACTTTTTAATTTTAATTTTGAAAGCATATATATTGTAAGATTTTCGTTTTTGAAAGTATCAATTGGTAAAAAATTTTGGCAGAGTAAACATGAAGGGATATGATTAATTTTTCCTATTTGGCTCCCCTCCACACTTAAGTTGAACATTGCCCTCAATGTGATAACTGATAATAGAGATAAAATAGGGAAAAATTAATGGAAAACGGTACTTCCCGGGGCATAAAGATATAAAGCTGTGCGAGAGCTATCCTTGAACAGACTTCATAATTTTCCAAATCTTTAAGCTATATTACCTGCATAAAAGTAAATACACAAAAGCACAATAAAGAAAATATTTTTGTTGTTTTTTTTATTATGAGAAAATAAATAAAGGATATGAATGGAAGAATGGAGGAGGGACTCCTCCACACTTAAGTGAAGCATGGGTTGCCTCCCAAGAAGCGCTTAATTTTTTAAAAGAGTCATTAGCTAGACTCGAACTTGGTGAGTCATTCTTTGGGAAAGAAGGGAGTGACTGCTTCCATTTGGTCATTATAATATTCTTCTTCATGATATAGTTTGAGTCGATGGCCATTAACAATAAATGTTTTTCCATCTTTTTCATAGAGTTCAACATATCCGGACGGATATTGATGTTTTACTACGTATGGCCCTAGCCAACGAGATCTGAGTTTCGGCTGTTTGAATTTATACTTTGAGTGAAAGAGCAGAACCTTGTTTTCATGTTTGAATTCTTTTCTCATTCTTAGTTTTCTATTATGCCAGACTTTTGTTCTTGCTTTGTATAATTGAGAGTTTTCATAGGCTTGATGTCTAAGTTCATCTAATTCGTGTTACTGAAACATTTATTTTTCACCAACAACGATGAGATATGGATTACAATTCTTCAAGGCCCAGTATGCACGGTGTTCAATTTCAAATGGCAAGTGGTAGTTCTTTCCATATATGAGTTTATAGGGTGTGGTACCGGTTGGTGTTTTGTAAGCAGTGTGAAAAGCCCATAGAGCGTCATCAAGATTTCTTGACCACATAGCAGGATTGTTTTTAACAGTCTTTTCAAGAAATCTTTTAAGAGCTATGTTCGTGTTTTCGACTTGACCACTAGTTTGAGAGTGATATGATGTAGAGAAACGGTGGTTAACTCCATATTTTTTCATGGTTCTTTCCATTATTTTGTTGCAGAAGTGAGTACCTCGGTCGCTGATTAGAGCTTTGGGCATTCCAAAACGGCAGAATAGTTTCTTTAAGAAAGTGACAACAACTCGGGCATCATTGGTTGGTAAAGCTTGAGCTTCGGCCCATTTAGATACGTAATAAACAGCGACAAGAATGTATTCAAACTTATGCGATTTTGGGAATGGTCCCATAAAGTCAATACCCCATATATCAAAAATTTCACATACTTGAATGTTGGTTAAGGGCATCTCATCATGTTTTGATATATTTCCCGTCTTTTGGCATGCTTCGCAAAGGCGAACTAGAGTATGAGCTTCTTTTATGATTATCGGCCAGTAAAATCCTGAATCTAGGACCTTTTTAGCGGTTACATTTGGTCCATAATGTCCACAGATTGGTCCGTGGTGACATTGATCTAAAATTGTTCAAGTTTCTGGTCCGGATACACAGCGTCTAATTATTCCGTAAGAACATAATTTAAATAGGTATGGTTCCTCCCAAAAGTAGTGTTTGAGGTCAGAGAAGAATTTGGTCTTTTGTCGATACGCCATCCCTTTTGGTATAATATCAGCTACCAAATAGTTTGCAAAGTCTGCGAACCATGGTTCATTTCTGGTGTTAATTTCCATAAGGGTCACTTCAGGAAAGTTATCATCCACTTCACTGTCATCGCTAATTTTTTAATTTCCAATTCGGGACAAGTGGTCAGCTGCGACATTTTCTGTACCTTTTCTATCCTTGATTTTTATGTCAAATTCTTGTAAGAGTAGTATCCAACGAATAAGGCATGATTTAGCATCTTGTTTCTTGAATAAATGCTTTAGAGCTGAATGATCGATGTAAACAATAGTTTTTGGCAGAATAAGATAGGATCTAAATTTGTCAAATGCAAAAACTACAGCCATAAGTTTTTTTTTGGTTACGGTGTATTTTTGTTAAGCGGGATTGTGGAAAACTATAAGGGGGGTTAAATAGTTTACCGCTTTTTAAATTAATGATATGTTTGTTTATAAAAACTTAGATTCGACTTTATGTGATCTCAATATGTGCACAATATGAACAATACAAGTAAGTAGATAAATGACAAGTAAATATGAAAGACAAGAGATAAGAGTTAGAAAGATCAAACCATAACACAAGGATTTATAGTGGTTCGGTAACGAAGCACCTCTTCGCCCTACCCCACTCCTCGAGCATCAAACTCGAGAGTTCTCTTCACTATGTCAACAAACTCCCTTTAGGTGGAGAAAACCGTACACAACTTTGCATACACCAATTTCCGACACTAAGCGAAATGTCGAGTTCTAATCCTAGCTAGAACCAATCTATCACAACTCTTGTATGCTAATCACACCACTTTACACCAACTCATAACTTTGCTTTACTTTACGACTTCTCTTTGCTTCACTTCGCTTCACAACTTCACTACGCTTCACAACTTCACTATGCCTAGACACTACTACGATCACACCAATATAACCCTACTTACAAAGATCACCCCGATCTAACTATACTTACAATAATCACCACAATCTAACTATTATACACAACTACAATACACACCTTTACAATATACACAAATGATTTACAAGATCTAACATAACTTCACAACACTACCAACTAAACTATAACACTTCTTGACTTGATGATAAGAAGTATTCTTCCCTTGCACTTGAGGAATTAAGATTGGATCACTTGGAAACAAAGCTTTATGATTAAATGATCAAAGGATTGTAGGAGAGTATAAACTGATTTAGAACAGAAAGAAAGTGTGTGCAAAAGGTGAGAAAATCAGTAGGGAATAGTCCAGTATTTATAGGCAAACTGAGTTTCCTTTTTATTTGGGCGGTCCCCTTAATTAGGGGGCCGGTCCCCTTAATAATTAAGGGGACCCCCCAGGCCAGACGCTCCCTTTTTTGTCTTTTCTAAGGGAGGTGTTTTCTAGAACATTTCTAGCCGTTTTAGGTAGAAAAATTGAATTCAAAATATTTATTTTGAATAAAACATTTCTTTTATATCTAAAAATGTTTTGTAAAAGTTATAAAAATGTTTGTGACATTTTTATAAAAAATGTGAGGTTGATATAAAAATTCCTTTTATATCTACTAATTACTTGTTTAAGAATAATTTTTCATTAATCGTTTTTATATTTTGTGATTAACAAAACGTAAAGAGGTCGAAAAATATTAATAACATTTTTAGGCATTATTTCTATCAACAATCTCCCCTTTTTGATGATTACAAAATCTATACTCTTTAAATGTAAAATTATTTTTAAACAAGTATTTAGTGAGTTTTATTTCCATTTCTCCCTCTTTTTGTAAAATAAAAAAGGCTTTGTCGATGATTGTGTGTAGAATCGACGAAATAAATGCTCCTCCTTGATGTGTACTCCTCCTCGTTCGAGGGCACCAAGGAATCGAGCTTTGGTAACTTTGCTACAAGAATAAGACAACCATTTCTAACATATAGCAAATAAAAGGAAAAATATTATATCATGTTGATAATGTTTGACATTTGTCAAGAAATTCATGTAAACTAATAATCACAAATATATATATCAACTAAAAAGTTAAGTGCATAATTAAAACATAAGACTAAAGTCCACTCATTAAACATAATAATTGTGTATAAAACACAAGCATGCATACATCAAGTAGAAATAATATGCTTGAAGTATATTAGTACAACATACATAAAATTAAACTACAAAGATCCTATCATTCCTAGAATTCCATAGGACTTTCTTGCAAAAGGTTTGGTTGACAATTATTTGAAAATGGCTAAACATAGTGTATGTTTAGTTTGGTGAAAGTGATGGTGGTGGTGGTGAATTGGGTGGTAGAGGTTGTGAGAGCATGTGTTCTATGTAAGAAAACATGTATTGGAGTTTATCTCTCAATCCAAAGATAAGAGTACGGTTGTGAATGCAACACAAACATGAGTCTCCATGTACCTCAAGAAGGTTCCAAGAAATAGGGTGACCAAAGATAGGTAGAGAAGGTGATGGAGTATTAAATTAGACATCAAGTGGGGTAACTGGTGAAAGGGTGAGAGTGATGTCCATTGATGTATTTTCTTAAATTGAAGGTGGTGGAGGAACTCTTGGAGGAGGAGATGTTGGTGAGTTCAAGTAACCATTAGTTAATGGTGATGTGGATAATGATGGTGATTTAGGTGTGTAGTCAATGGAGGATGAGGAAGTGCCTTTAGTTGATGGTGTTTTTGAAGGTGCATTAGGAGCACTAGGGGATGAGAGTTGATGTTTGGGTGATGGAGTTTTAGAGTCATCATGAGTTAAATCCACAAACAATTGTTTTGGTGGAATGATGTTGATTTTTGATCTTTTGGAAGCTTTGGAAATGGAAGCTCTAGTGGATGTCATGGTGGTTTGTGGTGGTTGATAGAGAATGAAGAGGATGATGAAATGGTGGTGAACATTTAGAGGGAATTCATTGGATGAGAAAGGTTTGGAAATGGAATGGATTTGAATTAGTTTAAGAATTTCCAAAATGTGTTTGAGTTTTCAGGGTAAGGATAGCTGAGGCTAGGTAAAAGGGAGTCAAAAAGCAGAAAGAAATAGTAAAATCCGTGAAGCAGATGGCCAATCCCCTTAATTATGGTGCCGGCCCCTTTAATTTTAAGGTTCTAAGTAAGCCAAGTAAGTTCACATACTTCTGACTAAATCGGGTTGTCATCACATAATTAATTAAACATAAACATAAGTTCACACAAGTCCTAAACAGATTATTCTACTAAGCTAATCATCCTTCAACTTCTTCATTTCTTCTTCTTCCTGAAGACTCCTTGTAATGCCTTGCCAAACGATTTGAATCCACCTCTAAGTTCCTTATGCATTTGTTTTGTTTGATTGAGCAAGTCGGTTTGACGCTCGAAGAGAAGATCCTCATTTTGTTTAGAAGAAGTGGGAACGTCATATTGTTGGTAATCGAGAGGTCCGAGAGAGTTTAGGTAAGTAGTAGGTGATGGGGTACTAGCACGAGAAGCACCATAATCCTCATCATCATCATCATCTTGGTGAGATGAAGATCTACGGTTATGATGGGCGGAAGTTGATGAGACAGAGTAACGGGCTTTTCCACAATCACTTTGGGGTTTTCGGGTTTGTTTTAAAGCGAGTGGACGCATGACATGATCAACGTCATTGTAAATGCCATTGTCAAGGTGAGGGTAGTGTTCCATAACATGTCGAAAGAGACGTGTCAAGAACATACCATAAGGAAGATGGGCTTTTGGAGTTGCTCGTGCACTTTTAATTCTTTTGACAAAGAAATAGGCAAGATTATATTGTTGCTCGGCTATAATACAATATAATATATGAGCAATGAAAGCCGAGAGATGGTCTCGGTGTCCTCCTAATCCGAACACATTCTCACAAATGAGTTCGTTCCATCTTTTCAAGTCTTGTCTAAGTTCTTTGGTTAGACCTTGATTTGGTGAAAGAATGACGTTTTGGTGTTTGATTTTGCGGTTAGGGTCAACACGTTGAAATTGAAGAAATTGATGAATTTCTTCAAGAGTAGGAAGGTCGGTATGATATGGTTCTTCGGTTTCTTAGGAGTATGCAAGAGAACCAAGATCCCATTCGTTTGTGAATACGGATTGACCACTGAATGGAATTCTGAGGATTTGACCGAATTGTTAGAGGGAAAAAGTGATGAATTCATTTTGAATCATGAAGGAGATAAGAATGACGCCCGAGTCATCTTTTTGAAGAGTGACTTGACTATAAAAGTCTAGAATAAAACGAGGGACAATTGGCTCATTAATTTCGTAAAGACAATTGAGACGTATGTTAGAAAAACAATGATCGATGTGATCAGATGTGTAGTAAAGTTGATCAACAACTCTACCCTTATGAATGCATCTATTTTTGATAGGTTTGTAGAAGTGTGCGATAGTAGGAGAAATACCGAGTGTTTGGGATACTTTGGGAATGTAAGAACGGGTAAGAGAGGTATCACCAACTGTTGCTCGAGGCATGTTTCTCACCTAAACAAGATAACAACGAAATAAATTATTAAAAGAAAAAAAATAAAAAATAAAGTTTTGAAAAACGACAAATGTGGGACATGGATTACTTTGACTCTAAAAATAAAAACCTAAGAAGTAATCCATATGTTCCTTAATTTATTTTTCACTTAATCTAGGGTGTCGAATAATAAAATATTATTAGTTTAATATATATTCAACATGCTAGAAAATGACCCACAAATTCCCTAATCATTACAGACTTGACTAAAATAGTCGAAAGATATAACGGTACTTTGTATATTTTGTTGACAAATAATAGTTATTATTTTTGACTTACGAGAGTTAAAATGTGTTGTTTGACACAACACTAAACTATGTTTTAAACCGTTAAACCAAGCGCCCTTTTATTTTATGCTTTTTATAGAATGTATCAATATATATATGAATTATATATCTTGATGACTTATACAGATTAGTTATGTGTTTATACAAGTGACAAAAATATAGTGATGGTCATTTCGACTCAAAATCGATCCTAAGAAACAAACCAAACACCCTTTTATTTTTATAAAACTTTACCCATTGATTCGAAAAATAAGCATTTAGGTATGTATGTTTCGATAGTCAATGTATAATCATTTTAACGTGTTTTTGGCATGAATCAACAATGTATGAAATTTTGTTTTGAAAATTTCTTAGTTAAAAAATTTTCCGAAAAATGTATATATTTTTGTAAATTTTCGAACCAAAAATAAATAAATTTGTGACTCAATCCTATTGAAATTTTGAATTCCTATGATTATGGGAATTATTATAGTCATGGATTTCATAGACTTAATCATAAAAATATAAAAGATACAAAAATTATGAAAAATACCCAATTTTGATTAAGAGCAAAATTAGATGAAATCGAAGGAGAAATGTACAGAAAATCTTACAATAGGTGTTGTTAATCGAGTTGTTGGTGATTGCCCCTTGCGAAATTGGTTGGATTTTGAGTTTGAAGATTGGATTTTAAGGTTTTTGAGTGTGTGTTCGTCACACAGTAGCAGGAGGAAAAGGGAGAACTAGAATGGGTGTTTGGAATTGAGTTTTACGCAGAAGAAGGGTGTTTGGCGAAATTAAATAGGCTGGTCCCCTTAAAATTAAGAGGGCCGCCCAAATTAACACGACCGGTACCCTTAAATATAAGGGGGCCGCCTATCTGAAAAAAAATAATTTGTTTTTCGATTTTGACTAGTTTTGTAAATATACAATTATCAAAATACATCGGGAGCTATTAGCAATATTATTTTAGATAATCTAGTAGTCGAAATAATGAAGTTGAAGACGAGAGAAAAATACTTGACACTTTTAATTTAACTTTTCGTTAAGTTAAGTAAACTTAAATAATTTCCAATGAAATAATTAAGTCGTCAAGATTTTTAGATCGAGATGTGGTTTAGAGATGATTGACGAAATTTAATTGACATTTCAATTAACCTTTCGTTAATTAAAAATACTTTGATTACTTCGGATGAGATAATCAAGTTGTCAAGCCGAGAGAAGATTTAACGAGGATTTAGTGACGTTTTCAATCAACTTTTGGTCAATTGAATAAATTAATTACTTCGGATGAAATAATTAATTGTCACAATTTGGAGTGTTTGAGAGATGATTAATGCGTGATGATAGAATAATGAACGGAGTCAAAACATGATAAGACAGTTCCGATAGTCATAGATGGTTTTAGACGTGTAGACGAGGCAGACGTCGTAGTCAAAGGAAGTTTGTTTCATCCATAGTGTTTTGATATCATGCCTTTCCGGCGTAAGATGTAAAACTAATCCTACTTCTATGTTAATAATTACCCACTAACTCACTTTTCTTCATCTACGTGAGTTCGCTACTATTGGACATAGAAGATTTCCATTTTATAAAGGTATGTAAAGAATCCTAATTCAACATCGTGAAAGGTAAATACAAAGTCCTAATATCCTAGAATTCCATGGTCTTGCTTGCAAAAGCGATGAGGGCTTGGTCATTATTTGAAAGCGAGTAAAGTTGGCATGTATCATGCTTAGTTGGTTGTTGGTGGAGAGTTTAGAGTGGAGGTGGTTGTTGGAGGATAGTCACGTTGGATTTGAGGTGGTTGTTGTGGTCGAGTAAGAAGAAATTCAATCCAATTGATATATTCACTCAAGGTTAGGAATTGTTTTTGGGTGTATATGCAACAAGGACAATAAACCAATCATGTTGTTCAACGTGATCAAGTTGAGGGTTGTGCGTGGTAAATTTAGAGAGTAACATGATAGAGGATAGGGTTTCTACATTGTGACGAAGATGATGGCAAGGAGGTTTGATAGGTCTGAAGTTGATTAATGTAATTCATGAACATTTTCTTACTTGGAGATGGAGGAAGTAGAGGTTAAGTGTGGTTGTCACTTTGAGGTAAGGGTGGAGTTTGAGCATGAAGCACACTAGCAACATGTGGATTTATAAGTAATTGAGGAAATAGGGGTTGAAATTATTATCGCTTTGTGGTGAAATGGGCAGCTTTTGTCCAAACATTAGTGTTACAAGAATCACTAAGTGGAAGTGAGTGAGATTGTAGTGAAACATGGTTTGAATGAGTAGTGGGGGTGTTTGCTAGTGTTGGTTCTTTGATAGGAGATTATGGTTTGGGTGTTGGTAATGTTTTAATTTACATCAACCCTATTGATGTGTTACAATGGTATTCAATTTCTTCTCTTATAACGGAGTGTCTTACGGATATTTTGGCAACCCTTGAAGGTTTGGGTAAAGGTTTATGAGGGGAAGACATTTGAGAAGACAAGATAAGTGTGATGATTATGTTGAGGATGAGGGTTGATTTATACTAGGGAAATGGTGTAATTAAGGGTGGATGGACATTGTTAGAAAGCCAATCCAAGGAATGTTGGTGAGTTTTGGGAAATTTTAGCTAGGGCTAGGTGAATGAAGGTCAAAAAGCAGGAAGAAACAGTAAAATTCATGCTTCAGGTGGTCGGTCCCCTTAATTATATGGCCGACCCCTTTAATTTTAAGGGGACCGCCCCTTTGAATTAAGGGGGCCGCCACCTGGAAGTGTCCAGAAAGTCCAGGTTTTTGTTTTCTTTCAGGAAATGGTAAAAAGGTGGACTGTTTTGTGGCCATTTTGCAGCAAGTCCTAATTTTTATGGCAACTAATACTACAATATTTAACAAGCAAGAAAATAGGCAAGCAAAGTCCTAATTTTGTTTTAAACATGATCAATACTAATGGCATTTAGCAAGTAAAAACATGTAGACAAGCATGCAAGAAGGTAAATAAAAGTCTTTAATAGAAACCATAGTAAACAAACCGTTTTAATACTCCTAATAGTTGTAATGCTCTTAAGATTTTATTAAAAAGAGAGGTATGTTGGAAACATATTGATTGATACTCTGTGTTTGTAATTATTGAACTAGTGTGTGCCTATATGCGGAAAAATGTGAGTGATGATTATTGCGACTCTAGAAAAGAAAACCTATGAAATAATCCTAAGTGATCCATGATTTAATGTTTGCTCAATCAGATTGTCGATTATATATTTGATTTATATTCTTACACCAAGTTCGAGATTCATTATGCATGATTTTGAAAAATGTTTTTAGCATATATCAACAATGTATGAAAATAGATCTTTGCATGTACTCCTAGTCGTGAGAAGGATTTTGACAAGATGTATTCTTTTGAAAAGTTGCCAATCTTTAATTTTGTGCATAATAGAATCCTAGACTCAGAAAGAGAGAAAATAATAACTTTTTACCTACTGTCAGATAGTCGGTCCCCTTAATTGTATGGCCGACCCCTTTAATTTTAAGGGGACCTCCCATTAAGAATTAAGGGGGCCTCCCATCTAACAACATTTTTTTCTTAATTTTTTGATTTTGGCATTTCAGTTTTGATTTTAGTTCATTGTTCTTGTTTACTTTTAAGTACATTATCAGTCATTTATGGTAATGAGACTACATAATAAGGTTTTTTAATCAATTTGTTCCATCATTCCTAGACCTAGACGTAAGTAATTGAAGGGCTCACGTTTAAGGGGTTTAGTTAGAATATCGGCAAGATTACTTCCTTAAAGACACATTTTCTATGGAAATATTTCCTTTTTGAACATTGTCACGAAGGAAATGGTGACGAATCTCAATGTGTTTTGTACGAGAGTGTTGTATGGGATTTTTGCTTAAGTCTATAGCCCCTTTGTTATCACACATTATAGGAATGTCATCTAACCTAATGCCATAATCTATGAGAGCTTGTTTCATCCATAGTGCTTGTTGACATGCCTTTCCGGCGCTTACATATTCGGCTTCGGTAGTGGAAATAGCAAGAGCGGTTTGCTTCTTCGAAAACCAAGATGTTAAACAACATCCCATGAATGTGCAAATACCGCTAGTGCTTTTTTGGTCCACATAATCTCCCGCATGATCAGAGTCCGCATATACTATGGTTTCTATGCCGGACCCCTTAGGATACCATAATCCTAAGTGCATAGTGCCTTTAACGTATCGAAAGATACGTTTAACCGCTTCAAGGTGAGAGGTTTTAGGATCCTCTTGGAAGCGTGCACAAAGGCAAACACTAAACATGATATCGGGCCTACTTGCCGTTAAGTATAATAAACTTCCTATCATACCTCTATATTTGGTGTTATCTACGGACTCACCTTCTACGTCTTTTGTGAGTTTCGTTTTCGTGGATATAGGAGTTTTCATTGGCTTAGAGTCTTCTAATCCAAATTTCTTAAGCATCTCTTTTATATATATTGATTGATTAAAGAATATACCATCTTTTAAGTGTTTTATTTGTAGTCCTAAGAAAAAATTTAGTTCCCCCCATCTACTCATTTTCAAAACTCGCTCATGAATGATTTTATGCAAAATCATCACACATCTCTTGACAAGTTGGTCAGAAATATAATGTCATCGACATATTTAGACATAGATGAGATTGGGGTCCTTCTTTTTAGTAAAGAGTGTGTTATCTACCATTCTCATGGTGTAATCATGTTTAATAAGAAAGGCTTTCAATCTATCGTACCAAGCTTTAGGAGCTTGTTTGAGTTCATAAAGAGCTTTCTCAAGTCTATAGACATGATTAGGTTTTGCGAAGTTAATGAATCTCAAAGGTTGTGCCACGTAAACCTCCTCATTGATAAAACCGTTAAGGAATGCACTCTTTACATCCATTTGAAATAATTTGAAGTCTAGTGCGCATGCATAAGCTAACAATATTCTTATGGATTCTAATCTAGCTACGGGTGCATAAGTTTTGTCATAATCAATTCCTTCTTGTGATTATAACTTGGGTAACTTAGCCTAGCTTTGTTAATAGATACTGACACCTTTTCGTCAAGCTTAATATTTATTAATTAAATAACCCAATTTGTTTCAATTTTGGTTTATATCCTTGGGATTTGGATAATTTCCAATAATCATTTGCATATGAATTGGTTTTAATTCTTCTTGCCCATAGCAATTATCTCATTTTCATCTTTTAGGCTTCATATGTATTTTTAGGTTCTATGGTTGAAAGAAAACAAAAGAAATTCCTTTGTCTTGGCTTATGATCTAGGGTTTTTGATTTAGATTATATAACAATTATCTAACGGATGACTCTTTGATTCTTTCATGTTATAATTTATTATTTTCTAATGATTTATCTTCGAGAATCATTTACTAAGGGTCTTGTTTTTACAAACCTTATAGCTTGTTCTTCTAATGAATCATCATCTCTCCAAAGGTAATGTTTTAGTGGTGGAGGAGTTTAATCGAATGTCAATTTAAGGATTCTGCGACTTTCATTGTTTGTTCTTTGTTTGTTAGAATTATTTAGGCTTTATATTTTGTGAGTTTCCTTAAGAAAAAAACAACCTTCATACGACTTTGGGTCGAACTTGGTGAGGTAATCTTTTGTATTAAGAATGAAGCATTTACTTCCAAATACTTTAAAATAGTTAAGGTTTGGTTTTCTACCTCTTAATAACCGTTTTATATAGAGTTTTTCCAAAATATGTCTATTGGAGAGTTCTTTTTATTATGTAGGGTGGACTGATCGAACCGCCATTAGTTCTTAATTTTTTGTTGGAATGGATTGTTCTTTAGCATGTTTATCTCATTTCTTGTAGAGTGCGGTTTTTTCTTTCTACTACCATTTGATTGTGGAGTACGAGGAGCGGAGAAATTGTGAGAAATTCCGTTTAACTCACAATAGTTTCCAAATTGTACTTCATTATCTATATTGTCTACCGGCCTATGATCATTCTAATTGACACTATGGGATTATCATAAATTTCATTTTGAAATAATTTTTGCTAAATATTTCAAACTCTTCAAAAGCTTTAGTTTTATTTCCTAATAATCTAGTTCATGTATATTGAGAATAGTCATCTACAATTACTAAGGTGTAATGATTTCCTCCATAACTTTGTACGGTGGATGGGCCAAATAAGTCCATGTGTAATAATTCTAAGCATCTAGTTGTTGATACTAATTTTTTGGCTTTGTGACTAGCGTGAGTTTGCTTTTTAATTTTGCAAGCGTCACAAAAATGTCAGTCAAATTTAAGCTTAGGTAAATTTCTAACTAATTCCCTAGAAGCCAATGATTGAATTAATTGCATATATGCGTGACCTTATCTCCTATGCCATAAAGTAGAGTTTTCGTATAAAGTTGCAAGACATATTTTATCTTTTGGTTTATTTCCTAATTTCATCACATATAGCCCTCCTTTTTTAATTCCTCTACCTATGACCTTTTTATCTTTGATTATTTCGCTATCGTGTTCTGTAAATACTACTTTGCATTTATTATCACACATTTGACCAACACTAAGCAAATTAAATTTTAAATTATCTACCTGCTCAACATTTTCAATAATTAGGGAGTCATGAGAAATCGTACCTTTGCCTATGATGTTACCGCGTAAATTGCTTCCGAAAATGATGTTCCCTCCGTTGTACGCTTTGTATGTAGAAAACAACTTTTAGTTACCCGTCATATGTTTCGAGCATCCACTATCTTTAATCCGCTTTTCAGGCTCTAAGTTTATTCCTAAGCATATCTCATTGGATGTGTGACATCCGTGATTTAATCAGGTTAGTGATACCTTTAGAAATGGCAAAGAGTTTATTTTGTAAGATTCTTGTATGCTATGTGTAATATATGTGTGCTAAGTAGTTTGAATAGGTGCTTGATATCGTTTTGAGGTGTATGATCATCTCATTTTGAGTGCATTTGTGTTTGGTGATGAGTATTCCATTTGTTTACTTATAGTTATAATGGAAAGGAAAGGTGTATTGCATGCAATGCTACGTCAATAGTTGGATGATTTTGTGTTAAGCGTTTATGGGAAATATATTATGTTGAAGATAAGTTAAGTGAGTGAAATATGAAAGTTTGTAGCAAACTTTCTAAATATAGAAAGTGAAATGTGAAATGAAAAGTTATGTTTAGAAGGTTTAGTAAGTTGCGTTTATGTAAAAAAGTTTACCCAAATTAGCTTAAGTTTTTATGAAAACTTAAGGTAATGAAGATAATTAGTTAATAAATAAATAAAATATATATATAGGGGTGTTATTCGGCCGGTTTAAAGAAAAGAAAAAAAGAGAAACAAAGTTTGACTATAATTAGGATTCTAAGTATATAAATACAAAACCAATAAAACCCTAAATCACTTTTCTCCCTCCCTCTCCCTTGTGATCAGCCAGAACCCTCAAGAAAAGAAAAAAAAGATTTTTACCCTTAATCAAAGAACAAGTTGGTGATTCTAGTTTCAAGAATAAAAGTTTAGTTGTGTGGTTCGTTAACCTTAGTTGTGTAGTTTTCTTAATCATGTAACATTAATATGATGAATCTAAGGCTTTACCATAAAATACATAAATTATATATGAACTTTAATGATGGTATGATGATTAGGGTTAGTTTAGGGTTATGATCATGTTGCATGTTAGGGTTTGCGTTAGAACATGATTTAGAGTTGAGCAGAATTTAGGGCTGTGTTCAACTGATGATATCTAGATGTTAAAAACGTGTTTTGATATGATTCAAGTGCCTAAATTATAGTTCAAAGAGTCTATTTTCCAAAAAGTCCAGCCTTGAATGATTAGGAGTTTTGGAAGTTGGTAAAATATTGGTTACAAGAAAAGTTGTAAAAACAGTGAATACGAGTCAGAATTAGGTCATGTTTAGGAGGGTAAAACCCTAACTTAAAAGTAGAATTAAGGTTAGCCAATCTACAGTGATTAAGTTCTATACGTATATAAAGAAAATCTAGAAGGATAGCTTCTGATTGTGTGTCTCACAGCTAGGGTAATTGGGCCATAGATTTTAGTGTGCAATCAGATCCCGAATTGGGACAGTTTGAGTTGGATTTTATTTGGGATAGTTGCACATGTAATGAGTAGTTGGGGATACAAGGTAGTAGTAAAATCATAAATGAAGACTTAGCTGATTTTTGGCATAATTATAAAATAATCAGAATGTACAAGAAGTAGATTTTTAAGTATAGTAAGTTACACTAAAATTCTGTATTTTTGAATAAATTGTAGTTAACTAGTGTAATGTGTTAATGAAGTGGTTAAGGTTGGGCATGGTGTCAGGGTGATACATGATGGTTAATAAAACCCTTAGACATCCATCATATGTGTGTTACATGGACTAGAGTGTTTAGCTTGGTCACGTGTAACCATGTTTATTTATTTGTATAGTTGCGTGATAGGAATTGGAAGCTGCGTTTTGAGCATTCAGGTGAGTTACATAGTCTCATTTTTTTATTGCGTTTTAAACTTGGGATGAAAATGATGCAAGTGTTGTTTGAGGGATCGGATGGGTACGCCTACCCAGTATATGATTTGTTGGTTTGATTGATTGGATTGAATTGCATGTTAGCTTGTATGTTAGTTTGCATAATTGTCATGCAAAAGTATCGTTTTATAATCACAGTAATTAGATAAATTGTTTTGGTATGGATTGAATATGTGTGTCTAAAAATCTATGTTTCTCACCAACCATTGTGTTTACGTATAAGCATCATTTTCAAGTAATCAGCAGGATGAGATAAAAGTTAGGAAAAGTGGCTAGATGGACCGTAGGCAGCTGGCGAAGTTTAGTTATCTAGATTTCGTTATTTGTTTTGGATGATGAATGTTATTTTTTTTTCTTTTTAAGATGTATGAATGTTTGCATGTCATGACGTTGGCATGAACTGTCTTCATTTCAATGTCAGACGCCTTTTGGATTTTTGTTGATGTGTTTGGGTATTTTTATGACACTGCGTGTCTATACCTTGTATGTTATGCATGTTTTAGTTTCTCTATATACATGCCAATGTGTTGTGATGATTCCCTTTCTCGTCTCGCCTCGCGTTTCCGCCTTGGCGGGGTGTGACAGATTGGTATCAGAGCTAATGGTTATAGAGAAGTAGGTGGTTGAGCCTAGACTATAACCTAGGGGTCCTTCATGTAGATGAATTCAGGGCTTAAATGTTTAATGCTATAACTGTTATGCTTCCCCTCTATTTTTGTATAGCTTATATATTTCGTATTTTGTTAAGTTTTCATTTAGTTATTTTATCTACCATTATTTGATATGATATATACTCCTTTCTTAGTATTTTAGCTATGTTTTTTTTCTCCACCCATAAGAAGTCTCGTTGGGGAACCGTTTTCCCAACTGGACTTAAGCGTTATAAGGATCCATAAGAGGAGCCTCTTGTGGAACCGAAGGAGATAGGATAGTTAATCATTTGTCGGATGCGCGTAGTAGGGTTGGACCCGCGGAGTTGGGTGATTCTTGCAGAGGCAAAGTCAATCCTAAGCGAGGCCCAACATAAGTTTATCCTGTCCTTTACCTTGTCATGTTGTTATTGATTATTTCCTTTGGGTATTTTGTATTTTGGGAGTCGTTGCGAGACTTTCGTTCCTTTATGTTGTTTCGATTTTATTTGATACAAGTAAGTAGTTATTTGATAGAGCATCCTTTATGTGTTAAGTTGGAGTGGTTTAAGATGTACAATGTGGAATATGTGCTTATATGTGAATTATGATTGAAATTGGTAATCTTGGAAGTAAGTACACGTGTGAAAGGAGGCACTTATAATTATGGTGACCAACATAATTATAAAGGCATCACACACGTAGACTTGTGACCATGATTGCATTATTTGTGTTTGGTTTGTAAGCGTGGTTGCTGTAATATGTTTTTTTATTTGATTGTGTATTCATGTTAAGGATGGTGGTTATGGGTAGAGAATTATTCTATTACACCTAATTGAGGATATGTTCATTGAGTTGTACTTGATAGTAAGTTTCGTTTCTATCTAGTATATGTGGATACCTAGTAATTATATTATAGAAGGTTGCTCGTTTTTGCTCGGTTGTTTTTTGGATTTTCATAAATCTAAACTTAGCATCCTTTCATCGTACTTTGTTAGTAATAGGATAACATGATTTCCCATTCTACGCTTGATGTATAATTGGGTCTGTTTCGGATTGCTCTTCGGATATAGGCGCGTTTCGTTAGTTTTTCGTTGCTTGATACTCGTATGTGTATCAAAAGGTTCTTTTAAGCACCTAACTTGTTCACTAATCATATTAGTGTGGATCATTACTCCTTTTTTGTATATCCCTTGGTTTCGTAACCCGTTTGAAGACGTTAATTGTTATGTATCGATGCTTTTTAGTTTGCTCTGTTTGATCGTTATTTTGGATAAGACCTTACGTTTTCTTTTGGTACGTAACGTCTTGCATGCATTTCTTGTACGAGTTTCGTTTTTGATTTTATTTTGAGTATATGCGTTCCTGGTATTTTATTTTCGTTTTCCGAAAACATTAGAATTATGTTAGAGTCTGGTACACGGTGTTTTACGATCCCTTTTGTTATATGGTGTCCTTTGTTTGAGTAACATATTTTATAATTGGTGTCTAAATATAAAAACCCTTTTGGAAGTATTGTGTTGGTGGTTTGGATGAAATGTGCTATAAAATGATCTTTGTAGATAGATTTTAATTTATTATAAAAGCAGGTTTAAAAGTGTTTAATTAGTGGTAAGGTACGGATTTACAACGTTAGATAACCTTCTCTAAATTTTTATGACAACCAGAATGAATTTTATAAAGATTATATTTAAGATAATTTTATTTATTATTTAAAATGATTTTTATACTTAAAGTGACTTTCTTTATTTTAAATTGATTTTTTATAAAAATATTATTAATTTGGTCTTTTCGAGTAAGTCGAAAATTGGTATAGAATTTTTGTCTTTCGTATTGATTATTTTTTTATGTCTTCTTTTGTCGTGTACGGCCTGTTGATTTTTTTTCGTTCGCTGTGTTCCTTGGCTAAATATAGTATCCTTTTCTTTTCAAAGGGATTATGATGTCATTTGATCCAATGTCTATTTGCATATGTGGGATCTCCTATATGCTATTAGCCTTTGCCTTGATATTCGTTTGTTATCCTATTCGATTGTTCGTAACCTTAGAGTTCGTTGTTACGTTTGGAGTCATGGTAGCTTTGATGTGATAGTGGTATGGAACTGGTGTCCAAGAGGAAGTTTGTGATAGTATGTCATGAGAAGGTGGTTAGGATACCGTTGGAAGGTGATGAGATACTTCAGGTTCATGGTGAACGTACTCAAGGAGTCGTGAAAACCTTAATGAACACAAAGGTAGATGAACCGAAATTGAGTGATATTTTCATCGTACGAGATTTTATTGATGTGTTTCCGGAAGATTTGCCGATGACCACCACGACGACAAGTTGAGTTCAATATAGATTTGGTTCATGGAGCGACGCCAGTCGCGAAGTCTCCATATCGGCTAGCACCTACGGAAATGCAAGAATTGTCTGAACAAATTCAAGAGTTGGAAGACAAGGGATTCATATGACCTAGTCATTTTCTGTGGAGGAGCACCTGTGTTATTCGTAAAGAAGAAAGATGGATATTTCCGTATGTGTATCGACTATAAGGAGCTGAACAAATTAATTGTTAAAAACCGTTATCCACTTCCTAGGATCGATGACTTATTTAATCTGTTGCAAGGAGCGTGTCCTTTCTTAAAGATAGATTTTCGTTCAGGTTATCATCAGCTACAAGTGCATGAGGATGCCATTCCAAAGACCGCATTTCGAACGAGATGCGGACATTTTGAGTCTACGGTTATGCCTTTTGGGTTAACCAATGCACCAATAGTTTTCATGGACTTAATGAACCGGGTTTGCAAACAGTACGTAGGTAAGTTGTCATCGTATTCATTGATGACATTTTGGCCTACTCAAAGTCGAAGGAGAAACATGAAGTTCATTTGAAGTTAGTGTTGGAGTCACTGAGGAAGGAGAAGTTGTATGCTAAGTTTTCTAAGTGTGAGTTTTGGTTGGAATAAGTGCATTTTCTTGGTCACGTGGTCAACCATAACGTATTTACGTGGACCCGAGTAAGAGTGAGGCAATGAGGAATTGGATGATTATTCTTAGGATTGGCAGGTTACTACCGACGTTCATCATGATTTTTTTTATTGTTGAACCCCCTTACTTCCCTAACTGAGAGGAATCATAAGTACGAGTGGAGCGTAGAACAAGAAGATGCTTTTCAGACTTTGAAGAATGATTTGTGTGATACTTCGATAAAACAAATGTAGTGGGTGGTGCATTGAGTAGAAAGGAGAGAGTGAAATCAAGACGAGTAAGAGGAATGATACTGGCAGCCCAAAGTGAGGCGTTCAAGCAAGAGAACGTACTCGCAGAAAGGCTACATGGTTTAGATCAACAGATGGAAAGAAAAGGAGACGAGAGTTTGTACTTTATGGATCGAATTTAGGTTCTATTGGTAGGAAGTGTAATGGATGAGGCCCATGCATCAAGATACTTGGTACATCCGGGAGCGGATAAGACGTACTATAACCTTGGAGACATGTATTGGTAGCCACGTGTAGAAAAGGATATAGCTACCTATGTTAGCAATTGTTAGATTTGTTTAAGAGGTGAAGGCTGCAATGTCAAAGACTTTTGGCTTGCTGCAATAGCCTGAGATACTTAAGTGAAAATGAGATAGAATCACCATGGATTTTATCACTAAATTTCCAAGGTCAAAGTAGTGAGTATGATGTGATTTGGGTGATGGTCGATAGACTGACCAAGTTAGCTCATTTTCTAGCTATACAAGAAGATTTCAAGATGTGAAGTTGGCAAGGATTTATATTGATGAGATAATAGCAAGGAATGGAATTCTGGTGATGATCAACTCAGATTGAGATGGATGATTTACCTCGTGGTTTTGGCAGACGCTGCAGAAAGTGTTAGAGACGCGATTGGATTTGAGTACTGCTTAGCATCCTCAAGCGGATGGACAAAGTGAACGTATGATTCAGACTTTGGAAGATATAATGAGGGCATGTGTTATCGATTTTGGTGGTAGTTATCATTCGAGCATTCGGTGTGCTCCGTTTGAAGCTTTGTATGGAAGGAAATGTAGGTCGCCTGTTCTATGGGCAGAGATTGGAGAGAGTAGTTTGATTGGACTTGAGTTAGTGCAA
Organism: Tanacetum coccineum; assembly: GCA_026074375.1. Taxonomy (NCBI): domain Eukaryota; kingdom Viridiplantae; phylum Streptophyta; class Magnoliopsida; order Asterales; family Asteraceae; genus Tanacetum; species Tanacetum coccineum. Next base: position 22,948 of record BQNB010059524.1, read on the forward strand.
GAAACGACTGATAAGGTAGTGTTGGTAAAGGAAAAGCCCTAAGCGGCGAGAGATCGTCAAAAGAGCTATGTTGATTATAGGCGTAAGCCGTTAGAGTTGAGGTGGGAGATCGTGTATTGTTAAAGGTGACGCCTTGGAAGGGCGTAGTTCGTTTTGGAAAGAAGGGTAAGTTAGCACCGAGATATGTAGGACCGTTTGAGATCCTTGAAAGGATTGGCCTTGTAGCTTATAGGTTGAGGTTACCTGAGGAGTTGAGTAGCGTGCATGACACATTTCATGTGTCAAATCTGAAGAAATGTCTGGCGGATGCTAATTTGCATGTGCCATTGGATGAGATTAAGGTCGATAAGACACTTCGTTTTGTCGAGGAACCTATAGAGATTATGGACCGTGAAATTAAGAGTTTAAAACGGAGTAAGATATCACTTGTGAAGGTTCGTTGGAATTCAAAGCGTGGTCCCGAGTTCACTTGGGAGCGCGAAGATTATATGAAGTCTAAGTATAGTCAGTTGTTTGTTGATCGTGCTAATGAATCGACTAGTTAAATCTCGAGAGGAGATTTCCTAAAGGAGGGGATACTGTTACAACCGTGATTTGAGCAGGTTAGTTTATACCTGATTTAATCAGGGTTAGTGGATTACCATAAGAAATGGGTAAAGTTCATTTTGTGTGTTACCTTGAGTGCTAATTGTGTTATAACTGTATGTGCTAAGTGTTGGATAAGGAATAGATACCATTTTGAGGTGGATGAACATATCATTTTGAGTTGCGTTTTGTGTTGATGATGATTATACCATTTAGTTCACAGTATATGAAAATGGAAAGGAATGGCGTATTGCATGCATGCTACTCACAGTTAGATGATATTTTGTGTTAAAGCGATTATGGCCAAAGTAAACAAGTTGGGAATAAATTGAAGTGAGTGAAATTTGGTATTTAGGTAGACTTACTAAAAATCGAAAGTGAAATGTGAAAATAAAAGTTATTTTTAGAAAGTTTTATAAAGTAGCGTTTATGTAAAAAGGTTTAACCTAAAGTAGCTTATTTTATTATGAAAACTCACGGTATGAAGATAATTACTAATATTACTAAAATAAAAAAATATAATAATAAAGTAAAGAAAAGGTGTGGGGGAACTATCGGCTAGGGTTTAGGAAGGTGAATAGAAGCCCAAACTTTGTCAAACTCAAAGTCTTAAGGGATAAGGAAAAGGATACTTAGGTATAATATACAAATAAACCCAGCTCATAATTATTTTCCTATACCCTTGTGCCTGCATTTAGCCCCCAAAACCCTAGGAGTGCCAAATTTGGTGTGTGATCCAAGAACATTCAAGAATTGGTTTTTAGGTTACTAGCATCAAGTAAGGGTGTTCATCTTAGCTAGTGTATGATATTCCATGTAACATATTTAAGATGGATCTAGGGTTTAACATAAAATACAGATTAATAATGACTTATTGATGGTATAAATGATTTAGGTAGTTTAGGGTTATGATCATGCATGTTGCATGTTAGGGTTTGCGTTAGAAAATGATTTAAAGTTGAGCAGATTTTAGGTCTGTGTTCAACTGATGATATCTTGATGTTAGAAACGTGTTTTGATATGATTCAAGATCCTAAATTGTAGTTCAAAGAGTCTATTTTTCAAAAAGTTAAGCCTTAAATGATTTTGAGTTTTGGAAGTTGGTTAAATGTTGGTTACAAGAAACGTTGTCAAAACATTAAATACGGGTCAGAATTAGGTCATGTTTAGGAGGGTAAAACCCTAACTTAAAAGTGGAATTAGTGAGAGCCGGTCTACAGGGATTAGGTCCAATATGTATATAAAGAAACCCTAGAAGTATAGCTTCTGATTGTGTGTCTAAGTATGGTAATTTGGGTCATACATTTTAGTGTGCAATCAGATCCAAATTGGGACAGTTTTGAAGTTGGATTTTATTTGAGATAGTTGCACATGTAGTGAGCACTTGAGAATCACAAGGTAGTTAGTAAACTCATAAATAAACTTAGATGATTTTTGGTATAATTTATGAAGTTCAGCAAGTAAGGTTTTTAAGTTAGTAAAGATACACTAAAATTCTGCATTTCCGAATAAATTGTAGTTAACTAGTGTAATGTGTTAATGAAGTGGTTAAGGTTGGACATGGTGTCGGGGTGACCCATGATGGTTAATCAAACCCTTATACATCCATCATATGTGTGTTACATGGACTAAAGCTTTTAGCTTGGTCACGTGTAACCGTGTTTATTTATTTGTATAGTTGCGTGATAGGAATTGGAAGATGCGTTTTGAGCATTTAGGTGAGTTACATAGTCCCACTTTTTATTGTGTTTTAAAATTAGGATGGAAATGATGCAAGTGTTGAAACGAGTTTTAAATTTTTGTGATTATGTGTTAGTGTAAATGCATGGACTATCATGTGACTGATATGCGTTATGTGCTACATGTTATGTGATGTGATATTGATGTGTGGACTAAGTCAGGCAGGGTTACTTGCGGGTATCCATATGGCCTTTAGTGAAGGTATTGTGGCATAGTCTGGAGGGTTACTTGCGGGTATCCATGGCCTGAGCTGAGGGATCGAATGAGTACGCCTACTCAGTATTGGTTATGAGGGATCGGATGGGTACGCCTACCCAGTATATGATTTGTTTGTTTGATATGATTGGATTGAATTTCATGTTAGCTGGTATGTTAGTTAGCATAATTGTCATGCAAAATGTGTTGTTTTATAATCACAGAAATTGGATAAATTGTTTTGGAAATTGATTGGATATGTGTGTCTGAAAACATGTGTTTCTCACCAACCATTATGTTGACGTATAAGCATCATTTTTAGGTATTCAAATGATGAGTTAAAGTTAGAAAATTGGCTATTGGAACCGTAAGGCAAGCTGGCGAAGTTTAGTTATCTAGATTTCGTTATTTGTTTTGGATGATGAATGTTATTTGTTTTGCTCTGTTAGGATGTATGAATGTTTGCATGTCATGATGTTGACATGAACTGCCTTCATTTCAATGACAGAAGCCTTTTGGATTTTGTTGATGTGTTTGGGTATTTTCATGACACTGATATAGATATATAAAGCGTGTCTATACCTTGTATTTTATGCATGTTTTACAGGGTTTCTGCTAGAAGGGTAGGACGCCAAAAGGTGTGTTGGTGATGGATGGTGCGCCCGGTATCTGCGTCGCGCCAGGCGTTGTTTCGCTGGTGCCGTGGTATGTGCGGTGTGTTATTAGCGGGGAGATGAGTAGTTTATCATCAGCTTCGATATGCGTCGAGCAGGCATATTGATCTATATTTCGCAACAGAACTTTGACACTGATCGATAGTGTAGTTATGATAAAAACGTCACTACGGCATTTATATTCCATGTCATAAATGAGTTGTACTTTTACATACTTATGATCATTCCAAAATGGATCGTTGTAAAAATCGTTATATGTTTTTCTATAAAACCACAAGTCTCAAGTTTTAAATCTTTTAAACATAAATAGAAGAACATGAAAAATAGTTGTACTTTTGTGTATAAAAGTTTGTTGTGAGCGTTTGTGAAATAATTGTTTTATTACGGCTATAATCATTTTATTTGAGATTATCGTATTTATGATTTACATGTGTTGCGAAGGGATTAAGTTAGATATTGGTTTTGTTGAATGCGTGAATTGAAAGTCGATGGGGTTAGGTTTAGGATGGATTTGTTGTGATATTGCGGTGTTGTCAAAAATCGATCGGGTTGATCTTTTTGGAGTCCATATGGTTCGAACCATGTGTGGCTCACACTTAGTGTTCTAAAATTTATTTCGTCCATTGTGTAAACTTAATAAATATTGTAACGTGATTTAGTTAGTTGACGGATGTTTTTGCGGGTCAATAAAAGGTGTACTTTTTATAAAACGGATATTTTACGAGTCGAGTCATATAAAACGGAAAGTTGTTATTTTAAGAAAGGCCATGTCAAAATTTCATAAATATTGAAAATATGTCGAGAATAATATTTTATCATCAAACTAATAATAAAATGGAGAAAAACGTAAGGAATCGGGTCTAGGTCAACATTTGCGGTCATCGAGTCAAACTTTGGTGTGTCGGGTCACTAAAAGACAAAATACATTAAAAGACAAAATACACTAAAAGACAAAATACACCAAAAGACGAAACACACCAAAAGACAAAATACACTAAAAGACAAAATACACTAAAAGACAAAATATCTTCGAGAGTCGTTAAAGTGTCGAGACTTGTTAAAAATTTATAATTTTGGAAAAGTATGTTTTGACATAATCGCTTTCCTCTACTCATGTTCTGGATGACTAGGTCTTTGCGCAAAGAGTTATTTCGTTGTACATCATTCTTAAACAACAACTATATGCTATGTTGTCACCAGGACCGTGTGATTCGTCTTCACTTGATTTAATTTCTTTTGATCCACTGCTCGCTTAAGGGGAGTTCATAGCCCCACTCTTTACTCGTTTTTAATAAATGTTTTATAACTTGGGTGAGAAACATTGCTTGCTTAAAACTATACACAATTACTATAAGTGAGATTTCTCCTGTTTACTGTTTCCTAAGTAGCATTAGACCACTATTGCCAAATATCAGAACTGATAATTACCTTTAACTGACTGGCTGGTTAAGTAAGCGCGAGTGAATAAATAAATCTATTGGGACTAATAATCCCCATTCGGGTTTGGTAATTCTTACTGGTCGGGTGCTTGACGGACTGTGCAGGCCAATGGATGTATATCATGTCAAAACTAGTTAGGTGGTCTTTGGTCGGACACCTGTAAGGGCAAGATTATATAGCAGTGTACATGCTACTTTCCACTATTAGCCTCGGTGTCATGAGCTTAGTGCAACGTAAATGCCTCTTTATGTGAAGTTGTATCTCCTATAACTGTCACATACGTTTTGAAATCTTGTGGTCCACACTGATAATATTTGAACTAAACCTATGAATTCACCAACTTTATGTTGACGTTTTAAGCATGTTTTTCTCAGGTGCTTAGCTTGGATGTCGTTGCTTGAATTATGTGAAGTCTTTTGCTTGGACCGGTTTTCAAGAATTTATCTATGTTTTTAAATACCGTTGTTGAAACTCATTTAAGCTCCCGTATTTTTAACTCTTAAATCATTTAAAATGATTGATGTAAAACTTATTAATATTTTGAACTTAATGCAACGGTGTTTATTTTTAAAACATACCCTTACAGGTCGTTCTTTATGCTTTGTACTTGAGATATTTATGAACATCAGGCCCAGACGCTATCTGACGGACCCTATTTGGGGGTGTGACATCATATGATTGTGTTAATAGATTTCGTGGTGTTAGCAGTAAACGGTTGCAGGAAATACTAAGTGGACTTACGTGCAGAAATTTTTCAAGAAAGAAAAAAATTTCTCTACAGAATGTGGAGACGGCCCTAGCCCAGCTACAGGAAAATTTGATTTTTAACTTTGAAATTTTTTGTAAAATTTCTGTAATTTATACATTGCTTAAAAACCTGCAGGAAACCACGAATACATTCAACACATTCATTCTATCGTTTTAATTTATTTGTCATAGAGTTGAAAACATAAAAGCATATAGTTGTATATTTATCATTCTGCCGATCTTACGCTAGGTAAGTTTTTGCATCATGACTATGATTGCAGATATAATTTTTGATAAGAAGAAGCAGGAAGTTCTTATTAGATTTATGTGGACAATTCTTGAATGACGAATCATCCGGTTTATCATCTAGTTACTTCTCTCATCTTTGAGCAAAAACCTAAGGAGTACTAGTTTCTTTCCTCTCTTTCTTTTCCCATTATTTGTTTACGTGGTACTTTGTAGAACCTTGTGACAATGTTCGTGATAAATTGTAGGGGGGAAATAAAATCCATTAGAAACTATTCCACCATTATCTTTTGCTTTGTCCTTAAAATGATGAGTGAATTTTGACCCAAATTTAATATATTTTGTAACACATACCGGTGAAACTTAGTTCTAGATCGTCTTATTGGATAGGGAATTAAACGACTAGCACGAAAACCCTTCCACTCAAATGAAATTCCACCCCTAAATTGTGAGGTTCGCCCCTAGATCTTTAGGAATTCGGGTATCCATCTATGATGCCCAAGATAGTTTTATACCTTTAGCTTGCTCGAGTTAAGGTTCGAATGCAGTCATATGTGTCTATTCCGTCGTTACGGAAGTGTTACGTGTGTCTTTGTCGCCTTACTAGAACATTGGTATAGTAATAAATTATATGAGAGTGTACCGGTAGTGTATATAATTCTAGAACTTGCTTTAGTGAGGCATCCCGAGACTGTGTAGTGAGTATTATGAATTGCTAAATGATAAGAGGCACTAGGATTAACCCATGTTTAAAACCTGTAATTGTTATTATGGTCACCTCGACTATATAACTATCCACACACCCGTGCTTCACACTCATTTTTAGTGCAAGACCCCCTAGTGAAACCCTTCGAGCCTATCTTTTTTGCGGTTCTCGTAATTTTCTGGTGGATTCCAGACTATTAATGAAGAGCATTGTTAAACTCCTAACCAATTGTTACACCCGAAACTTTAGCCTACCTTGTATGTACTCGCTTTTAGTACATCGTTTGTTTAACCCAAGTCAATTATTTGAGTACATAGTTACTAAGTCCTTATCCTTCTATATACTATTTTGGGACGATTGGGATTCATGGTAGTATTTATTTCATGGAAGAATGGGGAAGAAAAGTTAAGTCAACACCCCCATATGTTTGTCAAATAGTCTCCATGTTATAGTTGAATCCCAACACAATTCGGTCCATAGATTAGTTTAGTTTATCGAGTAGTAAAAGTTTAATGTAATTGTGTTTCTATAAACCACCATAGATGAATTATATGTTTTATGAAATGCAGGAAAAAGTGGTAACGAAATAAAAAAAATAGAAAAAAAATGATGAAAAAAGAGAAAAAGAGAGAAAAAGGAAGAAAAAATCGAAAAAAATATATATATAAATGTACGGGCTGCCATTGCTTAGTTTATGTTTATGTTCACCTTAGAGTCAAGAAAAGAAAATTAAAGAGTTTGATGTGTAGTTTTGTAGAGTTTGTACATCTTGTCCGAGTGGTAGAGTCTTTGGCTTAGTAACTAAACCAACGTGTATTCTTATAGATAATTAACTCACCACTTCACCCAAAATTCACCCAAAAGTTACTCCCTAAATATTTCCCATCCGTTTCCATTTTCATGTTATCATATTACACCTACACCCACAACCCTTTAAAGACCTCTTTAACAGTAACTATTAGTACTTACGCTAGAGGGAAGGTAATCATTTATCAGCATATTGTAATTTGTATGCCTACGACAGTCATAGAGTGTTATATTTTTCCCTCATTTCCTATAGTGTACATAATTATTATACACCGAGAGAGAGAGAGAGAGAGAGAAATATCCAAACACATATTGTCTAGTGTATCTTTTTCGTGCTTTTAGTTACGAGGTCTAATTGGTTGTGCCATGAAAGCCTTTAAAGAGTAAGTTGAATGCCCCCGATATTGCTATTGTCTAGGTAGAAAAGCTCATTTGCTTGGGGACAAGCAAATCCCAAGTGTAGGGGTATTTGATGAGGTGTAATTTTATACACTTTTGGGGTCATTTTACCCTTATAATCATGCAAAAATGCTTTAAAATTATGTGCTTAATCGTTTCGTTTGCATTTTTACATTTTTTTTTCTTGGAAGACATTTGGAGGAAAAACACGTGACTTGGGCTCAATTTTGGAAGAAACCATAAAAGATGGCGAATGGGCATGAAGACACAATTAATAATTGAAGATCAAAGAGTGGAGACGTCATTTGGATTTATTGTGACGTCGTCTGAAGCATTAAGCGGCGCCGTCTGGATTTATTGTAACGCCGTCTGGATCAGCCGTCAAATATGAAACCCTAGAAACCCTAGCGTGGGGACGGCGTCTGGAGAGTATGTGATGTCGTTGCGCCTGTCACACCCCGCCAAGGTAGAAATGCGAGGCGTAAACAAGAATGGATATCATCACAACACACGGTGTCTCTATAGAGAATACTAAAATGAAAGCTAAAGTAAAGCAAAGACACATAGTGTCATAACAATACCCAAAACCTAACCAAAAATCCAAAAGGCGTCTTTATTGATGGAACGGAAGTTCTCGCCAATAGAAAGACATGCAACAATTATCCAAATTCGATCAATGCAAAAATTCAAGACAAGAAATAAAAATCTTCGTGACATCCTACGGTCTCTTACTAGCCACTTCTTTCAATCTTATTTCCATCATGCTCACCTGAAAATGATGCTTAAAACGTCAACACAAAGGTTGGTGAGAGTCATAGGTTTAAGACTCACATTATAAACTTTTCAAACCAATTACTGCGATTATCAAAACAATATAGGACACTTATGCTAACATGCAATCCACATACGAGGTAGGAACGTTACCCCCGATCCATTACAACAACTAGGTAGGAACGTTACCCCCGATCCATATGTCACTTACGCACCTAAAAGTCTACCAGCTGGAACTTATACTTAGGCCTGGACCCACACATCATTGAGTATTATTTCAACCCTTCAGTTGGTTTGAGTTGAGTAGTAAAGACCACTCCCAACCGAACTAATCACATCACAAACTACTCCAATTGATCACTAAGCCATGGAGCATACCACAAAACCCACTCCAATTGATCACTAAGCCATGGAGCGTATCACACAATTCAGTAGGTATTATTTCAACCCTTCAGTTGGTTTGAGTTGAGTAGTAAAGACCACTCCCAACCGAACTATTCACGAAACAATAACACGTCGCAAATAATCACAGCAATTAAAACAGTTTAACACATAACATCATTTTTACCCCAAATAAAACACAAGAAAAAGGGGCTATGAAACTCACCTGAAGTTTAGCTTCCAAAAAGATCCAATCAAAACTTCACAAAATCTCACGAACAATCTAAACAATTAAACACATTATTAGCTACCATCAATTAGGCATTCAACCAATAATGATGTAACTTCAACTATGATATATACCACCTAGGCTATCTATCCATAGTCCTATAATCATTAAAACCCTTTTACCCATTCTTACACATTTCCACTTAATACTTAAATGTTATTCACTTAACTTTCAGGGTTTTAAGCAAAATTTACTCTCACCTCGTGCCTTAAAAAAATAAAAATAAAAAAAAGAAAAAATAAAAAAAAAAAAAAACGCACTACTTAAACACTCCCATAATTCAAACAAAATTCACCATGGCTAAATAATATATCCTATGAACCACCTCATTATCTCTCCCAAAGTCACTACCCTTTTATAAATACCCCTTAGAAATTCATTAATCCAAAGTGTTTAAAATTCGTCCAGAATCTGACCTTCTAAAAGTATGGCATTAATTACCCAACTTAGACCTCACTATGACCTTAGAAAAAATTCAGAGAACACACACAATATATGAACTAACTTCCACGTGACTTAGAGCCTCTAACTCAATGTCTAAGTATTTTTAGAAAAATAAAAACCAAAACTGAAATTCGTCACTGTTTTACACACTGATTTTGTAATGACCATTTGACCCACTTCCCGACCATAAAAACTCATGAGGCCGACTTTTCTGGAAAGTAGACTCTCTGAGGTTATCTCCAGTATGTTGTAAATTATTTATTTGATCTTTTATGACCGAGTTATGACCTCTACAAGTCTGACTAAATTTCTGCAGTGAATTAAAACGACTATCCTCAAAGATTAAACCCTAACCGACGATCCCAATCATGTAAACAATTAAACTAATGATCAAACATGACCTATACATCATAAACTTCCAGAAACCTAAGAACCCTAATTTATAAATCCTAATTTATAACCCTAATCCATCATGTTGGATTACTAGAATTGAAAAAAATTAAAACTAGAATTAACTAAGATCGAATCATACCTTAAAAGTAAAACCCTAAAAATTTCTTCTCTTCTCCTCTTCTTGGTTTCGGCCGATTACCCACATATGGGAGTTTAGGGATTTTAATCTTGTATTTATAAACCCCCTAGATGTGTTTTAGTTTAAGTCTAATTAGGTTTTAGATTATAACTAGGATTTCTTTTTTTTCTTCTTTATCCAAAACCGGCCGATTGGCCTTTATTTTTTTTATTTAATTATTAATTACATATTTATTTGTATTTCCTTAAATTTTTATAAAAACCTTAATAAATTTGACTATACCTTTTTGCATAAACGCAGTTTACTACCTTTCTAAAAATAACTTTTCATTTCCAACCTAACTTTCTAAAAATAGAAATTTTACATTTTCTCAACTACACTTCTAGGGTCAAAACTTATCTTAAATTACTAACAAAATACATATACGTATTTATACTTACACAATTAACACGCAAACGCTCAATTTTCAATAATCATTTCCTTGTCATTAAGAATGAACGAAATGGACTCAACAAATTTCCCCATCATTCTAATCTCATTGAGATGATCACACTCAATAGATTGGTTTCCAATAACCCACATAAATGCACAAAACCACATTAAATCACATAAAATCACATAAAATCACATAAACCGAACATTGCAACAGGCATTTAAGTCAACACTAACGGTTTGACTAACCTGCTCAAGTCATGGTTGTCACAAACCAAATGCTCAAAAGATTCCAAAACCATCAGTTTTAAGCAAACCAACTCCTTTTTCAGACTCTCTTAAGAGGAAAAGTTTTTTACAAACAAAGTCGGTTCCCAAAACTAATGTGTCAGAGAGTTTATCAAAACCAGTCACAACATAAATTTTGCCTCAAATAGCAAGGCAAGCTGTAAGAAACACAAATGTGATTAAACCAGGTATGTATCAAATTGACACTAGGACAACACAAACGAGATGGGTTAAGGCGGAATATCAGAAGCTGTCTGATTTGTTGGTTTAACCAGAAATTCCCCAATGAAAATAGGAGAATATAACAATGGACTTTGTGACTAAATTTCCTAAGACGGCAACTGGTCAGGACACGATTTGGGTGATCGTCGATCGCCTGACCAAGTCTGTTTATTTCTTGCCCATGAGGGAGGATGACTCATTAGAGAAGTTGACGAGACAATACTTAAAGGAAATAGTCTCAAGGCATGGAGTGCTAGTTTTGATCATCTCCGACCGTGATGGGAGATTTACTTCACATTTTTTGATGTCTCTTCATAAAGCGTTAGGTACTCAATTGGATATGAGTACAGCTTACCACCCACAAACTAATGGTCAAAGTGAGAGGACCATTCAAACATTGGAAGGCATGTTACGTGCCTGCGTGCTTGACTTTGGAAAAAGTTGGGATAGACATTTACCGTTGGTGGAATTCTCATATAACAACAATTACCATACCAGCATTAAGGCTGCACTGTTTGAAGCATTGTATGGGCGCAAGTGTCAATTACCGATTTGCTGGGCTGAAGTTGGGGACAGTCAGCTCAGTAGCCCATATATCATCCACGAGACAACCGAGAAGATTGTTCAAATCAAGAGCCGTATCCAAGCTGCCCGTGATCATCAAAAGAGCTATGCCAATGTAAGACGAAAACCCATTGAGTTTTAAGGGGGGATAAGGTCATGTTGAAAGTATCGCCATGGAAAGGGGTGATACGTTTTAGCAAACGGGAAAGCATAACCCCTCGATATATTGAAACTTTTTAAGACAATGCCAAAGTTGGAACGTTGCCTATCGAACTGAACCTCCCAGAGCAGTTTGATCAGTTCACATACATTTTCACGTCTCCAGACTTGAAGAAATGCCTATCCGATCGATACAACTTGCTATACCGTTGGATGAAATCCAAATTGATGACAAGCTCCAATTCACTGAAGAACTTGTCAAAATAATGGACCGTGAGGTCAAGCGTTTAAAAAAAGTCGCATTCTGATTGTTAAGGTATGTTGGAACTTGAGGAGAGGTACCGAGTTCACCTGGGAGAGTAAAGATCAAATGCAGAAGAAATATCCGCATCTTTTTGCTAATCCTGTATCTGCGTCGAATGCTACGTCTTAAGCTTTGAGGACAAAGCTCTTCTAACGGGGAAAGGATGTGTCACCCCATAAATTTCAGGTCCTAAAAATCGTTATCGAAAGCGTTTCGATGTCGGACTAAGCTTAGTCTACTTTAATTATATTTAATAAAGTCATTTTATATCATTTCGTGTTTACGAAATATTTACGTTTGCGATTTTATTAGTTTGCGTGAGTTTACGTTTTTAGCATTTTTTGATCAAACGGAAACTTGAAAACAAATCACCTTTGCATGTAAACCCATAATAGCATATTACAAGTCTCTTAGTATAAGAATTCAAAATTTCATGTCCTCCCCTACCCTCCAATTTTTGATGCAAGCAAACAAAAGAAAAAGAAGCCAAAATTTTAAGTCAAAAACTATATCAGATGCAAGTACTAACAAGGGAATGGTGACTTCTTGTTTACATCCTTCATGCACCAACATATCTTACATATCACATGAAAACTTAGACTTACTTGAGAAACTATAAGTTTATAATCAAACTGGAGCAAATAAAAAGATTTTTTGTCCCCACCCCCCCCCCCCTCTTGCTCACTATTCGGCCAAACCACATGGACCATTGGGTTCATGGTTTGCAATTTTTGTTAGTCACCCACCAAGCCATGGTCCACTCCTTATCTAAACCCTAAGGCCTTTTAACACTATATATACTTCATATTCTCACAACCTAGGTCATTTCATACACTTTGCCTCACCAAAAAAAAATTCTCCTCTCCTTTTTCTTTTTTGGTTTCGGCAACAAACACACACACACTCACAATCTATAACTTTGATTTCTAAAACTACTTGTACCAATGTTTGCCCATAGAACGGGCGACCTACATTTCGTTCCATACAATGCTTCGAACGGAGCACACCGAATGCTCTAATGATAACTAATGTTGTAAGAGAATTCAGCTAACGGTAGGTGAACATCCTAATTTCAACCAAAGTCAATAACACACGCCCTTAACATATCCTATAAAGTCTGAATCGTACGCTTACTTTGTCCATCTGTTTGAGGATGATAAGCTATACTCGGATCTAATTGCGTCCCTAAAGCTTTTTGCAATGTTTGCCAGAAACGTGATGTAAACCGTCCATCTCGATCCGAAATAATTGACATGGGAACTCCGTTTCGTGCGACTATCTCATCGATGTACAACTTTGCCAATCTCTCAGTACTATAATCTTCTCGCGTTGCTAAAAAATGAGCCAACTTGGTCAGCTTATCGACTATTACCCAAATCGTATCATGCTCGCTCTTCGTCTTAGGTAATTTGGTGATAAATCTATAGTGATCTTATCCCACTTCCATTCAGCTATCTCGGGTTGTTGCAATTAACCTAAAGGCCTTTGATGCTCAGATTCACCTTTTACAAGTTAACATTTTGTAACAAGATGTAGCAATATCCCTTTCATTCTCGGCCACCAGTAAATTATCTCCGAAGGATCTGGTACATATTATCCCGCTTAGGATGTACATGGGTACCTAGTCTTATGAGCTCGTCCATAATTTGTTCTCACACCTCCTACTAAAGGAACCCATATTACAGTCCATTCAAAGTATAAACTCTCGGTTTCTTTTCTTTCCATCTTTTGATCTAAACATGTAGCCCTTTCTGCAGTGTGTTTTCTCTTGCTTGAACGCATCACTTGGGCTTGCCATTCTCATTCCTCTTACTCAGGGTCTAAAATAGTCATAGCATTGCTCGTACACGTATAGGTTTCACTCGTTCTTCCTACTTTAATGATCAGCACACACATTTGCCTTACCTGGATGGTAGCGAATCTCACACTCATAGTTACTAAATAACTCAATCCACCTCCTTTGATGCATATTCAACTCTTTCTGATCAAATATGTGTTGAAGGCTCTTGTGATCTGTGTAGATGACACTCTTCGTTACGTACAAGTAATGCCTCCAAGTCTTAAGAGCAAACACTACTGCTCCCAACTCTAGGTCGTGTGTTGTATAATTCTTCTCATGGATCTTTAATTGTCGTGATGCATAGGCGATTACATTGCCTCTTTGCATGAGTACACAACCTAATCCTTAATTTGACGCGTTCTAGTAAACTACAAACTCTTTGGATCCATCAGGCAATGACAATATTGGTGCATTTCACAAATTGCCCTTCAACGTCTGAAAAGATTCTTTTTGTTCCCTACCCCACTCATACTTCTGATTCTTATGTGTCAGTGAAGCAAGGGGTTTAGCAATCTTAGAAAAATTCACAATGAAACATCGGTAGTAACCTGCCAATCCTAAGAATGATCGTATCTTAGA
>BQNB010059525.1:0-37291 GCA_026074375.1 Tanacetum coccineum
ATTGTCTTGCAATCATTGGATGCCCTCTTGTAACCGTTAGATCAAAATGAGATCACACGGATTGCCAAGCTGGCAATCCCACTCTTTGGGAGTGAGTGTGTTTCTTTTAGCTTGATTTCAGTGTAAAATTTCCCTCAAAGTGTGTTTGTTTACATCCCACGTGTCATTCCTTGTCCCAATTGACCAATCAAAGGCTGTTGATGACATTTCTTTTGCTGAGTTGTAAGCTTAGTACTTGGAATCTTGAGGCCACGTCATTAATTAAGCTTGGGAGGGGATTTTAACTTGTTTAATTGAGCAGGGTAATACTTGGGCACGACGATGAACAGTAACATCCATTTGGCGCCCTTTTTACCCGTTTGTTTGACTGAGGCATTTTGGGGCTTTGACTCGGGCCAAGATATAAAAGGGGTGGGTATTTGGGCCGGGTGTATATGGTTTTGGGTTTTAGTTAGATAGATAACGACCGTTAGTCTTTTATATTAAAAGGACTAACGGTGTTAAGCATTTAGGGCTTCTAATGAAAATGGTTTTAACATTAAGGGTATTTTGGGTATTTTAAGGGTTTTTGTCTTTTGTGGGTTGACCATTGTTGACCATGGGTTGACTTTGTGTTAACCAAGGTTGACCATTTGACCTTTTTGCTATCAAACTCCTGACTCTTGTGCACTTTATCCGTTCTCGTGTTCGTGTTTGTCCGGTTTTGACCATTTTCTTGTGATTTTTGCAATATCTGCACCTACACATCACAAATGACAAAACAAGCAATATACAAGCATAATTTGCACAATTTGTTCATTTTAGGGCTATTTTTGGTATAAAAAGGATATGTGATTTCTCACATATCATACAACAAAAAAAAGAACATAAACTCATGGCATATAAGTACTTCTTTGCATGAATGTAGAAAACCAAAAGCTTTTGTTATTTCCTCTTTATATTATATTCCTCGCATTTATTCCATGAGCCAGCAATACGCCTAAAGTGACCCAAAATCTATGTAAACATGACAATTTCAACAGACCCATAGTTATCTTTAACGACCCAGGTATAACTAACATGATGAGCAATCATTTGAACCATAACAACCATTAGCGAGTTCCATAGGTTACAAACAATCTCCTTTGATCTCTGCCCAGGGTAACCTCGTCTCATGTCACCATTCTTCCCCGATCCATTACGTTCCTCCGCGATCTCTGCTAGTTCTTATATTGGAATTTTTTGATAGATGATAAGAAGTATACTTTACAGATAGGTAGATTTAGAAAAAAACCATTCTTCCCCGACCCATACTCCTCGTCTGAACTTGAAGATGCATGCAGAAGATGAAGGGTTATTATAATGATCCATAAAAGAACCTGATAGTTCATAGATGCTCCTCTTTGTTCCTTTAGTATTTCTCTCATTTACATGTAGCAAAAGATCAAGGGAATATGACTTAATTGTCCCGGGTCCCTTTTTTGAATCTGCAAGTGAACATTTTGTTTATTCACGAATTGAGTTGTAATAAACATAACGAACTCTTGATAAAATCAAGGTCGATGGTAAGCATAAAAAAGAAACATTACGACATATTTCAGATTAAAGAAGAGGATCCCGAAAAGAGCACTTGAAAACTTGATTGCAGCAGCAACAAAAGCATGTTTTCAAGTATTTATCCGCTGCTAGTATGATCCCAAGTGAAACAACCAAATGGCCTACTTGTTTATGCTAGGATATCAGACCTTAAAATTTTTAATACAGAAGGTTTATATGACCACATTAGATTGCACATTTAAATTTAAACTCAAGTCGCAAAGATCGCAAAAATGGTGCTATACATGGTTGTCTACTTGTTGGTCAGCACTTCTCAGTTTCCATGTCTACCTTTTGGATGTCTCATTGGCTTGGGTTACACTTCTACTTGTGCATTTTTGAGGCATTGTATCTCGATGTCTAGGTCAATTCAATATCGAACAGAAAGGTAGCTGGAGAATCATAAACCAATATAGCCAAAGAAATATGTTTTATTATTCTACGCAAATATACATGTCTTATCACAACCTTTCTCAATAGTTATATCTCTTAGCTAATTAGTTCATGGTACTACATCTAGGCAGGATGTAGATAAGGAAAAACAGTATAGGCCACATACAAACACTTAAAATGGATTATTAGCTTATACAAAATGCAAAAAGCGAATACGCATGTTAAACACGCTTAACCAAACAGTCCCTCATTATAGACCTAAGTGCCATCAAGAATCATATTAAAGACTAAAAAGATTAATTAAAAACCTTGGAAACCAAATTTATCTCACATTGTCATTGTCTCATTCTTAGTTTTACTACGATGTCTGAACATAACATCCTAATTTAAATATTACGATGTTATGGTGTTATGATCGTTCTGGTTTACGAATAAGGATGCATAATATAAAAACCACAAAACTCGCCTATGAATTAATTGTTGCAAAAATCCGATATTTATGATGAAGAAAATGAAGGCTTGACTGGAAATAACAAACTTTGTTTTTGTAGGCTTTTTATAAAGGTTTTTATGGAAAGAATAGAGTTGAAGAATGCAATTTATTATAAGAAATTGAGAAGTATAAGTACCATTGGATTAGAGATCAACTGTCTGAGTTTGTCAAGTGGTCCCTTGTACCAACCGAAGGCATATGCTGAGGTGTAGAATTCAAATGTTCCTTTATCTTCTTCGCCATTTTCGTCACCTGCTCAGACACAACGAAAAACCCAATTCACAATAAATAGTAAAACTTCTAAATCTTTATATATAAAAAGTAAACCTTTTTCTGAGTCTTTTAACAAAATACACTGGTTTTTAGACTGTTATAGTGCTGTGTTCAACCTGTTCCAGCCCCCACTTGTACTACTTCATCAAGACCCCTGATTACAAAGCTGAAAATAATAATATGAGGTGTAGTGACAGGGACATCCGCACAGCTACGGCTATTGAATTATGTCAAGAAAGAAAAGAGGAGAGCTGACCTCGTCTACATGCACGTTATGCTGCTTTGGGGTTTGGAAGGCCTTGACAGGTGCTGCACAACGACAAACAGATGTGATGAGGGGTTTAAGATGTGGACGATCCAAATATTCTTAATTCTTTAAGTATGATTATAATAATCTATTTTAAGTGCAATATAAACGTAAAAAGGCGTATGCCGAACAACGCTTGATTGGGTTTGTAAAACATATGTGCCTTATGGGTTAAAAATGTATCGTGGTCCATTAAACTGTGAATAGAAATTGCTATATTGACCATGGCGATATTGATTATAAGAGGTTTTCATGGGTTATACAAAATTACTAAGTAGGGAATCCACAAAATGCGATATCGTATAATGAAGCTTACTAAGCTGCAACATTACGGATACAACCAAGCGTTATATAAATCGAGACTCTAGTATTTGATCCTATTTCATTTCTTATTTACGCCAAAAACTATTGTTTCTGACTATACCCATTTAACTAAAGTAAATGTGTCATAGGTGCTTCCCGTCCTGTCCTAGCTATAACTTTTTGATTTTTATTTATCTACCTGTGCATGAGGGGGGGGGGGGTTCACAAGTTATCTCTCCTCCACCCTATAAAGGAGTATACAGATGCGAAAGTACCACTTCATTTAGGCTATTATATATAGTTCTTTATTTATTCGTTCAATTAAAGTAACCCCGTTGAAGTTACTTCGTAGTTCGTACTTTCCTATTTTTCCCCTTCAACCAAAACTTGGTTAATACTAAAATCATCTCATACAATAGTCCTAACTACTAACCCCATTCACCAATTTAGAAGACACTCTAGTAACACAGATTTAATGTATTAACTACTTATAATCAATGGACTCATAACTAAAAATATACCGCTTCAAATGGAGTCATTCAGATTTAGACGGCTCGGCATTTATGCGTTGATCTTGTTCCTGATCTGCGTGTGCTACAGCTTGACACTCCTCAATTCTACGCATACATTTTGAGTCTACACTGGTCTCTTCATTGACTTGTTCTACACCACACATACTTTTATTATGCAACAGCTTGAACCAAACACACTTAATTTAGGCAGTCAAGGCATCCTGAAACCATTTTCGCAATATTTAGCAACGTTTTTACAAACTAAATAAAAATTACCTGGTTTGACATGCTATAGGCATTCGAAATTTATAATTTTAATTACATCATTTGTTGAGGGCATAATGGAGTGAGATGAGGTCACTTGCAGCAAATACATCGTTTAACATGCCCATCCTCGTGACAGCAGCAGGAAATCCACTTCTTGGTTTTCCTTTTTTCCCTGGGAAAAATATAACAAAATAAAAACTAATTATATCAGACTTTATGTCTCATGTAGATACTAAAGGTTTTAGGTAGCAAAATGACCTATTCGTTTCTTCAACTATAGTTTATACAAAAAACAAAACATTAGAGAAAATGTGTGTGCTCGTACTCAGTTGCTTGCCTATTCCTACAGCTATGTGAATCATTATGTTGCCATCATTACTAATTGCCTCGGTGGCATACTATTAGATACATTGTGCTTATATTCCTTCGAGCTTTCTCCCAACCGTCTTTATTTCATATCCTCGTAACATGAACTACATACATTGAATTTAGAGTACCAAGGACCAACTTACATAAAGCTTCAAACTTTTTAATACCATCTATCGGGAGTCATATGTAGGTGTAATTTCACACATACCAATTTTCAAAGACACTATTTCATCACAAAATTATATAAACTATACATACACACGTGCCTGGCCTAAAAATTCTATAAATATTAAAACACTAACCACTTGTGTAGTTGCAGCCCCTTGTGTAAATGTGTAACCGTTGCGGCTGATGACTTTTGGGAAAAAATATGCTCTTACAAACCTTGACATCCATCCAATCCTCAACACGCGCACATCCCTAAAATCTCTACGGGCTGCACAAATAAACACAAACAAAGTAAATTACCAATATATAAGAAAACCCTTAAAAATACAAATAAAGATTAACTACTCAAACCCATAACTAATATCTAAATCAAACCGCATAAGAAACCCCCAAAAATTAAAGCTACATTGTTACGAATGATTTTTGATATTAGGTTTAACATCATACCCGGGATTGCAAAATTCAATTGGATCTTGATTTTGTTGCTGGAAATCACTCGCCGCTGCTAATTTTTGGTTCTGGCTTGTGAGTTTGATGAATCAGAGTGTAAGGTGTGAGAGGGCAGAGATAAATTTAAGAGTTATTTTTTGTGTGTGTGTGGAGTGATGATTGATTGAGGTAGGTTGGATGTCTGCTAAACACGTGTATCCGACCTATTTTTTTGTTGAGAGAGTCGAAAGAGAAGAGATGGAGTAAGACTAATGTATAATATATTAATTAATGATACATTACTGCTCATTAAGATTATTATATTAGTTTATTTAATATAAAAAATGTTATTGTACAAAGTGTGTGTATAAACACTACGATAAATGTTAGTATTGATAATATGGATTATTGCGGCAGTTGAAAGATTTCTCTTTTATCAGATATATATACATAGAAATGAAAAGAACCCATTCAGAATATAAAGTATTCGACACTTAAATGTCTTGACAAAATTATATTGTTCATGGTTTACAATAATCACAATGTCTTTCCAAATTTGGTGCATCGTTAATATGGAGACATCAAGTATAATCAGGGACGGAACCAAGGGGTTCCCGCGGGTGCCCGAGAACCCTATGAACTTTTTCAATTTAGTGTTAATTTTTGAAAAAAACATCCTAAATGTATCTTAAATGTGTTGGAATGTGTGGTAGTTGGATTAGGCGTATGCAACTAGAAATGTGTGAGCCTATTGGGGGCACACACGTTAAAACATTTAGAGTGCGTTTGTTGCTTCACGTACGTTTCTAATGTAAACCTAAGGACCAAATACGACTAGACAAGAACCCTATGGTTGTCTTTAATTAGTAACCGGCCAAGAGAGGGATCTAGAAGGGTTCAAGAAAGTGTCTAGGTTCGGTTTGGATAAGAAGGAACAAAAAGGAGTTGTGATAAGACTTAAATTGGATGTATTTTAGTCTTATCATGAGTAGGTTGTTGGAGGCTATAAAACCCTCCTTACCCTAGCTCATAAGGGACGGTACAACCACAAGAGAAACATAGAAAACCTTTTCCTCATTCTCTTCGTTAAATCCGACACAATTATAAACCCTAAATAAGGTTTATTTGATTTTCGGTTCCCCATTTTCTTGTTGTTTCATTTTCGATGATCCTTTTAAGGCTCTTCGAGTGTAACTTGATCCCACATCTGTTCCAGCAAGTTAATAAGCTTTGGTTTACTAGTTCTCAAGCGTGACAACAGAAAGAAACGGGTTTAGGGTTGTTTTGTTGATTTTCAGTTGTGTTTAACCTAATTCGGTTGAACTGAATTCTGTAAAACCCTAAGTGGACTTTTTGATTTTCGGAGCAATTCCAAGTGTGGGTTTTGGTGATTGTTTGTCAGTTGGTTTGTGTTACAAAGGTTGTTTGGGATACACGTGAAGTAGGACTAGCATCCGGGCGTATTCGTTTGACGTGTTTGTGTGAGCATTCTATAGAGGTGAAAATTTATCCACTAGTTTCACAAGCATTTTCTAGGTCTTTTTTTCATTCATTTGCAGTTGACTTCAAGGGTTAGTTTCTATATTACCCTTTTGTTTATTTATTGTGTGTTAATCGTATGCACCATACTTGATCCATATTCGTTGCGTACTCGTAGTGTTAATGGTTAACATGTTATTAAATCCCAACAGTGGCATCACGAGTCAACTCATTTGGTGTTTTATGGGTTACACACATATTTAAACACGCTAGGGCTGCATAAAATCTGATTTATTTATTGTTTTATTAGAAAATTATGGCAATGATATGCAATCCTTGCCATAAATGATGAATAAACACCCAGGAATCAATTCTAATGTAACTTGATAAAAAAGAATAGATTAAAATTAAATGTTAATTAAGCTGCCATGTTATTCTATTCTTGTTTTTTCTCGGCCTTAAGACTCACGCAATCATGCTATATGATGGATGTGGCGATCTAGGTACTTTAGCAGAAAACCTAGTGAGAGTCTTATGGTTCTCTGATTGGGGAAGACTCTTTTGAGAACTCGAGGCATTATATGATTTATTGCTTTCAATATAAGAGTCTGTCTTCACTTCTACTCTAATTTTTTGTCTGTTTTAATTGCTTATATGTGATATGCCATGTGATGCTCAATATTTGCAAAATAGACTTTATGAAACTCTTAAAAACAAACTTATACTTATAGAGAAATTTTGATTGAACATGTCTAATATTACACACATAAGCATACTCCTTGTGACCAGTTATGTGTTATTTGCGAAACGGGGGTTTTTGGACAAATTTAATACGGACATTAAACTATGAAATTTAATTTCTTGTGTAATCTTAGTTTTTATGTGCGCAATATGGGGTTGAATTGATCTTTAATCTTATCCCGCCCCACTACATGCTTCGGCATATGAGGGAATTATTGGAATTACTTGTGTCTTCGGACGCATGTAGGAGTACAATATAGGGTTTGATCAATTTGTAATTCCACTATATTGGCAACTATAAAACTAATGTTAACAAAAGGGGTTTCTTAACATATAATAGCATCATTAGTCAATTGGAAGTACGGCTCACCCATTATGGACAAACTATAAGAGAAGTTTAAGGCGGGTGTAACTAAGGTTCCCCAAAAGAAGTCAGGTTTTTAATACGCTTCGCGCTGACCTGTTTCTCCGCTTCTTTGTGCGTCCAAAATGGAGCTACCGAGAACATTTGACAAAATGATGTCTATACCAAAAAGGTTAACAAAATGTTTTCTTAACTTTGTGCTACAAGTTGTTTTGCATGCTTCTTGTACACGATTTTGTCACATTTATGTGTATACCCATATGTGAAATTTTAAGTCTATGCCAGCCAAAATTAGAACACATGCACTTGGTTTGACCTCTCTGGTCAGACCTCAGGGCCTCTCCAACCCATGGCGAATTTTTTCATAGGTCAGATCTATGTCAATTTTCGCACGTTCTTTTTTGGTGGACTTAAATCGAGTTACCTGGTCAGACCTCGGACCCGAGGCATAAGATGAGACCAAATATGCTTTTGACATTACTATAAGAGTTACTAATGTCATTAGTCTCATAAATCTAAGAATTGCATCCCATGCAATAAACGCTCGGCGCTTACCTCTTGCCCCACTTGTTTACACGTTGGTCAGACCTCCGGTAATAAGTGGGAGGTCAAGTTGGATCTTAGTCTTATTAGTAATTAATTGGGTAGTTAATTCTTTTAAGAATTTAATTATCGACAATACTAATATGTGAAGTTTTTCTAATTGTAGATGACTACCTCGTCAGCTAACAATTCAGTTTTTAGGGGTTTCTTCGAGAAACAAAAACTGACTGGACCCAACTTTATTGATTGGTATCGATAACTTAGGATTGTACTATCAATTAAAGACAAGTTGAATTATCTAGATTAGCCAATTCCTCCTGCTCCTATAGCTCTAGAGGGTCATCTAGTTGCTCCTCATACTGCTTGGATTAAAGGATCAAAAGAGATTGCTGGACTCATGCTCATGACCATGGAACCAGAGATCCAATGAAATCTGGAAAACCTTCATGCTCATGAGATGTTACAGGAGTTAAAAACTCTGTTTGCTCAACAAACAGAGCAGGAGCTTCTTCAGACTGTGCGAGAACTTCACTCTTGCAAGCAGGAAGAAGGGCAGTCTGTTAGCTTGTACGTTTTGAAAATGAAGGGCTATATAGACAATCTAGAGCATTTGGGGCACCCCGTGTCACTTAACCTTGGAGTGGGTCTCATTTTGATCTCGCTACGTAAGAAAATTGATAGTTTTGTGCAGAATTACAATATGCACAGCATGGGGAAGACAATTATTGAGTTGCATGCTATGCTAAAGCTCCATGAGCAAACTCTGCCCAAAAACAATGCACCTGCTCTTCATGTTATTCGAGCAGGTAAGGTCTAAAAAGTGAACAACAAGCACAAGAAACTATAACCCCAACTGGCTGCTAGGGGACAAAATTAAGGGAAGGGGAAAATGTTGGATCCTTTACTGAATAGATCTTGAACCTTTAGCTTGCAAAGGGTTTGTTACTTTAGATAAATCCAAAGCAACAATAAAATTATAAGCTCGCTTATGCTCCCAAGCCCAAGATTCCCCTACACCAAGATGGAAAATCAGCCAGGAACTCGATCCTGTATGAGTGTGGATTTGAGATAGGTCACTGGAAGAGGAACTGTCCTCAGTACTGAGCCGAGTTGCTGAAGAAAAATAACACAACTTCAGGAGCTAGTAGTTCAGGTATCTTTACTATATAACTCAATACTTTCCTTAATAGATCATGGATCTATAACACTGGTTGTCATACTCATATTTGTAATGTCCAATCGCGAGGGTTCTAAGGGCAAGTGTGAAGTGAAAACTGAAGCCGATGGCTCTGTAGTTGTAGTGGCCAATGCGTAAACGTGAAGTAGTTGAGCATTTGGCGTTTTTCTTTTTTGTCTCCTGGTAGTGGTTTAGAGATTGTTTGAACGAATTGGCATTCTGATCCCTCTATTACTAGGGCTAGTAATTTCTATTTCAGGATTGTATTAAGTGGTTTTGTTAACTGCTTCGTCGAATAATATAATTCGTTAGTTTTATAGGAATAACTTGGTTTTATTTTAGTGCTATCCCAAGGGATGGTATTTTTGAAAATTGATTTGTGTAATTCCTATGCAACATGATAGTTCTCATTGTATGCTGTAAGCAACAAAGAGCAAGTTAGACTTTGACTATTGCTCTTTTGTGGCACTGTCGTCTTGGACTCTTAGAGAAATCGCAATTGAGGATGTTGCAACATTAGATGGACTTCTCCATTCAACTAAACCTTAGGGCTTTTGAAAAATTGTGGTCCCTTGTATGTTGGAATTATGGCATGAAAACTTACTCCACGCAATGGAAAGGGCCCCATAAAGATCTATTTGGATTAATACACACAGATGTATATGGCCCATTCAAGATCATTTCAAGACAAGGAGCAAGCTACTTCATCACTTTCACTGATGACTTTAGTCGTTATGGTTATGTTTACTTGTTAAAGCGATATGTGTCATGTAGTAGTTTGAATACTTTCAAAGTGTTTCAAAAGGTAGTAGAAATCAACTCTGTTAAGACATAAAATCATAAGTTTGATCATAGGGGCGAGTATATGATCAAGAGTTTCTTGGATCATCTAAAGGATCATGGGATTATCAGCCAAATCGTTCTCCTCTTTACTCACCACAAAACAAATGGTGTGGTAGAGAGGTGAAATAGATCCCCATTTTAGTATGGTTTACGATCCATGATGAGTCAAATAACTCATTTAAAGTCCTTTTGGGATTTGGCTCTTGAGACTTGGTTGCACGCATTCCAATTGGTTCCAACTAAGAGGTGTGAAAAGACACCATCGAAGTATTGGCCTAATGGGCAACGCCCCTAAGAATTTGCTTGTCTTAAATAAGTCTGGGGTGTTTTGTAAGGCACGTGTTAGCGAGATACTCTTACCAAGCCTGAAGAAGTTAGAACCCAGGTCTATTAAGTGTATCTTTTATAGGATACTCCCAAGAGGAAACAATGGATAGCTCTTTCTACTACCACCCGAGAACAAAGTTGTAGGTCTTGTTTATCTTGAAATCATTCATTAATCAAACATGTGAAAGCGTTAGAGAGAATAGTAGAGGAAGACAAGTATTTAATTTTCAAAATATTATAAATGGTAGGAAAAAAAGGGGAAAAGTGTAATTACAGGCATTACCCTTCTAATGGTGAGATTAGGAAGGGTATTTATAGGAGAAGGGAAGGAAGCTATCCCTAGTCCTTTATTTTTCTAATGTTTCAATTCTGAGTCCATATAATTTGTGGTATAATTATGCTATTTCTTTCTTTAGACATTAATAAACATTTTTACAAGCTACTTTATTCTTACAAAAATAAAGAGTCTAGTATCTAAATATAATAAAACCATATATAGACAACTTTTCATGAATCCTAACAATCTCCCCCTAAGGGTCGTTTATTCTGGGCGTTTGCCTTCATGGATCCAAGTGGGTCTTCCGATTCACAACATTCTCCATCTTCTCATCTGGTTGCGATACTTCAATCTCACTTCAATTTATTCTGTTCAAACAATTTCAAATACTCAACCTCATCTTCAGTAAGATCTCTTTGTTTATAGCCATACTTAACATCATTATTGTAACTCTTTAGACCTTCTAATACTCTGTTTAGTGTTGCATCACAAAACTTATGAATCTCTGAATGTCTCATTACCCTTTTTTCTTGTTATTCTTGTATATTATTCCATTGCACGGGCTCCATAGATGTTGTGAACATTGTTTGTGCTTTTCGTATTCTCTGGAAAGATATTGTTGGTGTGCAGTAGATTAACTTTGTTGATAACTTTCTATTCCAAGTTAAAAGGTCATGCACTCCTTTACCCATATCATTGAACTTCTGATGAAAATACTGTTAAAAAGGACCACTAGCAAACCTATTTCTGATAATCAGAGGGTACCGATGCCATTCATGTATCAGCAAGTTACATATCCTCAATATCATCCTTATTGATATTCTTGTTAATCAGGAATCGGTAATGACTCTATGAACTCATTGGCTCGTTCTGCAACTATCTTTGTGATGAACTTGTGTTCATGGACAGTTCCCAGTCGTCTTGATAGACCTTGAATGATTCCTTTGAATTCGAAGATATAAACAACTTCCTTTGGTTTTCATAAGGGCTTCTTTCTGCGATCTTTATGTAAGAGTGTCGTTGCAATAAGGATGCTTTCAATGTTTCAACACATACGAGCACATAAGGATTAAATTTTCTTTACGTACTTTATTCACCCATCTGGAGTCCGTTCTTTTGCATTTCATATCTTTGAAGATAATTGCAGGAAACTGTTGTGAATGACAACACTATCTAGTGTCATCTTCTCAGGCCCTGAACTTCCTTTCTTCAAATACAAAAGATCTTGATTTATCAGAGTCAATGTTGGAGCTTCAGGATCTCTCTGACAGCTTTGAACTAAAGGTGTGGTCTTTCGTGGATGTAGAGAGGCAAGAATTTCCTTTCTGCTTTCCCAAATAATGTCACTTTTCAAGAAATTCTTCATCTGATCAATGTGATATTGACACTCATCTCCTGAAGTACATCTTTGTCTCAACATCTCATCAGCAATTTTCTTTAGCTTTGCCTCATTAATGGTTAGTGACACTTCTTCCATGATATCTTATGATACTTGCTTCGTTGGTACTTCATCATCATCTGAAGCATAAGACTCAGTCCAAAAATCATAATCATTTGTTTGCTCTTGATTCCTTAAAGATGATTGACCTTGTTCTTTTTCATTGACTTGTCCAGATGATAAATGCTTAATTGTATATATTAAATACCCGGGATTTTGCCAAATAAAAGCCAAATATTGCCAAAAGGATAGAAATGTGTGTGCTTTTGTGTCTATTGTGCAGGATTTGATATGAAAAGGCAAAAGGAAGCAAAAACAGTCAAAACCGACAAGAAACGGAAAAGACAAGTTCAAGAGTGAAGAATGAAAGCCAAAATCAAAGCCGGATCAGCCCGACAACAAGAAAAGAAATTCAAAGCCCAATTGAAGTGCCAAGGACCAATATTGACAAGTTTCAATATTACAAGGGTTTATTTGGAAGTTTCTAAGTGCAAGGGACTAAAGTTGTCAAAGTGAGAAAGTTTGTTTATAAAGGGAAAAAAGGAAATAGAAACTACAAGGACCGGATCTGTCAACATTCAAACTTACTTTTACACTACAATTGTTGAAATGAAACACAAGGGCCTGTTGTGTAATTAAGCCAAAGATTCAAATGAAATGCGGGGCAACTCTTTCTCCTAACAACCTACAACCAATTTTCCCGCCCAATTTCGCAACAAACCCAAATTCGCTTAAATCATTCCTCCGTCTCCACAAGCTCACTTTACCTCGTATTTTCCCCACCTCCACATCATTTAGCCTACGTGTCAACATGCCATTGGCCCGAACACCTCATCGAAAAAGATCTAACGGCTAAAAATCAAACGATTAAGATCCAAGGGCTAGAAATGAGTCAAGCTTTCATCATCTCTCTCTATAAATAGAAGCTCAAGCATTCAGAGTTAGAGTAGTTAGTAGTTAGAGTTTTAGTTTAGTTAAATTTGTAATTTTCTCTTTTAAAATTTCGTTTTACTGTTCATCGTTTTTCAATAGAGCTTTTAAACCTTTAAATTCAGTTGTACTACTTGTATCTTCACTTGTACTCTTCATTCCTAAGCAATAAAGCTATTTGAGTTGATTTCATTTTGAAGTTTTCGAGTTTTAAGCTGTTTTGAACTAATAAGCTTGCAATAAGCTCAAATTAGCTTATACTATTTTCTTTAGTTCTCAAGTTGTTCACATGTTTTAAAAAGTTTTCTAAATACTGTCTTGGTCTATTAAGTGTTCATTTCTATTCATTTGAATTCAAGTGAGTTCAAATTGGAAGTTATTTGGAGTAATAAGCTAAAGTCAGCTTATTGAGCTTATAGCTCAGGTTTTAGAGGCTAGGAGCCATTAGGTGCATGTTTTTAAAGCCACTCACTCAACAAGAGTGGCTAGTGTCTGAGACAACAAAAATTCAGGTTTCACTTTCTAAATTTCATCTTAGCATATACATAGCTTAATTCAAGTAGCTTATTTCTTTGTTTTCCTTATGCTTAATCCTGTTTAGTATTGTTTAGATAGTTTAAAGATGCAAATGATTTAAACTTTGGTAGTTAGAATCCAATAAGCTCTCATTACTTTAAATTCTGTCATTATAAATAGTAATAGCTAGCTGATAAACTAGCTATTTCTTATTAATAAGCTAGGCATTTTAGAGTTAAAATAGCTTAAATAGTTTAGTTTTAGTAAGAGTAGATATAAAGTTTTGGCAGCTTTAGCTTTAAAGTAGATTTTAGATAAAAATTAGTTTAGACAGTTAGTTTTAAGTAGTGTTTGGATTTAGGTGAAACTGACTTTTAAAGTCAAACTTAGGTGGAAAATTTACATTACAATCCCATTCTTCCTATTCTAAACTATTACACCACCATAAACACCATCTAAAACTCACTACTAAAATCCTCCCCCCCTCTAACTATCATACCACTGGCTCCCCCCTCTCATCTCCCCTGAGTTTAAACCTAACCCTATCAACTTCAAAATATAAACCCTCAAAAAGATGAGAACCAAATTAACCATCCATTAAACTCACCCCAACTACTATTTAAAACCTATCTAAACAAAACTTCAAACTATCCAATAAAAAAATCCCCCCCATCCCCCTCCCCACAACCACTACTCCACCAACATAATAATATCACAAAACCCCTCAACAATTTAAACATTACCTCACTCACACTACCTCCCAACTCAAAACCTACCCAACACTACAAACAAACTCAAAACACCCAAAAACCAACTTAAAACCAAAATAATAAAATCCTAGCTCCCCTACTTCCCCCAATACCATCTCCCTATTACACAAACTACACCTAATATAACACTCAACAAAATCAATTATAAACATAAACAATATTAACAAAACTCAATCCTACAATCTATTATAATTCCACAACCAACTAACTAACCAGAACATCCTCCAAACACCGCTAACATCATCAACTCCCAACTCTTAAGACTCAACAACATAAAGATCTAACCCCCTACTCACTCACCCCATCCAAAAATCACCCCAAATCCAACCCCCACTACCACACAACCCCACAACTCAAAAACAAAATCAAAACAAACTACAACCACATAATTTATCAAAAAATCATCATTAACTAAAAAAAACATACTATCAAACTCAATCCACAACTCCACAACAAATAACCTAACTAACACACCCATATAACTTACATCCTACATACTATCAAAACATAAACTCAAATTTCTTTTTAATCACAATTCAAATTATCCTAATATCACCATAATATGCCATTATAATCTATACAACAACATTATCGTTTTAAGTTTATGCTTACAATACAAAATTTTAATAATCTCAAAAATCATCAAATCTAAGGTTTTATTTTAATTCTGTATTTTTGCAATAGCTTTAAGGCGTTACCCGTTTTTAATAGAGTTTAAATTCTAGTTAGTTTGCCCCGCCTACCCTTTACTTTTCCTTTATTACATTTCTCTACCCTGTTCTTTTCTAGAATATGAAAATAGATTTAATATTTTAAAAAAATCACGTTTAAATACACCATAGGGTTTAGTTTTATTGATAACAATTAGGGTTTTATACGGTATATATAAATTTAGGGCGTTTTTAATTCCATAAGATTTTCGCACTTTGGTAAGTGGAGTTTAAACAAGCCATTTTTCATAATTTTTTCCAACAGAGATATTAATTCACGCTATGACCATTCCAAGTTCATTCTAACACCCAAAGTGTTATAAGGTAAACCAACTCAAATATCCATTTGTTAAAAACATTATGTGAAATGTTAAAAAAGATATTTGGGGGTGTTTATCCATTTTCAAATAGAAAGGAAAGAACTAATGGGAAAAGAGATTATCCTTGAGTGTTCCCTAAGGATTGGATAACAGAATGCCTCTCAAATTTGAATTTCATATTTAAATTAAAGTTGTAAGAATGTTGAGTGTAGAAGTGGTATTGTTGGTTGGAAAAGTGTGAGAGAGACAACATTTGAAATTTAAATTCAAATATTATGTGAGAGGGTTGAGTGTGTAAGAAGTAATAATATGACACAAAGCAAGGTTGTGTAAGAGGTGTTAGTTGTCACTAGGGGTGTCAGTAAGGTCGGATTGACCCGACCCGAACCCAATAAGGCTTATCGAGTCAGGGTTTAATCGGGTTGAAAAAACTTGTTGGGTTAAATTGACCCGAACCCGATAACCCGATATTGTTACAGGGTCGGGTTAGGGTTGAGTTATTTATGTTACCGGGTTATCAGGTCAACCCAATGAGACCCGAAAATATAATGCAACTTTTTTTCAATATTATTTCCACGGTTCATTGCTCTATAACTCAATATTGTTTATTGTATAATAGTAGCATAATATTAACATGATCTTATGTTTGTTAGTTTTCATTCTTACGTACTAGTGTAACAATACATTAACATCTTGAATTCACATTAAACGTATGTTTTTTTCTTATAGCATGTTGTGCTCGTTGAGCATGTAAAAACAATAACTACTACTATGATATTTAATCATAATACTGGTGTAGTTTGTACTTTCTACGTACATAACGCAATATTATCTTTTAAATTATATAATAAATTTATTTTCAAGAGAAATTATTAATATTATCATCGGGTCAACCCGAACTCGATTAGACCCGACCCGACATAACCCGAACCCGATTAGACCCAAACCCGATAACCTGATCTTTTATAGGGTCGAGTTGTGGGTCGTATTTTCAAAACTCAAAAATTGATTCAACCCGACCCGATAGCCCCGACAACCCGATCCGATAACACCCCTAGTTGTCACAAGTTGGCGTATGCTTAACTTGGAGAAGAAGGGTGGATGTTGTGAGAGGGACAATTTGAATTTCAAATTCAAATGAGTAGTTGTATGTGAGTTGGAAAGGTGAGTGAGTGAGTTATGAGTGACTTGTAGAGTGAGTTGAGATGTGACATACATGACCCTATGTTGGGATGAATATGACAAGCTTGATTAAACAATCATTGTTTGAATGTTAATGTTGAGGGTTGTTAAAGGGTTGAGTGTAGGATAAGCAAGTGTGTAAGAAGTGTGAGTTGGCACATTCAAAATCAAGCTTGGGGAGGAAGTGTGTTATGAAAGAATGATGAGAAATGGTTTAAGTGATAAGTGATAAGTGATGAAGAAAATGAATGTTTAATGTGTAAAATGTAAAAGTGATGTAATGTCTAGAATGTTTGAGACATTATAATGATTGGTAGAATATGTGAGGGGAATGTTTAATGGAGTGTGGAATAAATGAGATTGTGTAAAGAATGTAGGGGACAAGAATGTTTATTGTGGGTAGGGTTGTAAACGAATTGAATGCTTAGTGAACATTTAATGAACCGCTCAGAAAAAAGTTCGTTTATGTTCGTTTATTTATTAAATGTATGAACATGAATAAAAGTCAATTCCATTTTTTTATGTTCGTGAATGTTCGATTATGCGTTCATTAACGTTCGTATATGTTCATCTATTTGTTTATGTTCGTATACCATATCTTTTAATTGTATACTTTTAAAACCGGTATTTAAACAAAACAACACTTATAAAACAAAATATTATGCATAATTTGATAAATTTTATGCTTTTTTTATACGTTCATTTATGTTCGATCGTTTATGTTCGTTTAAGGTTCGTTTAGTTTCTTAATGAACGAACATAAACGAACATGAACAACTCATTTTCTTAATAAACGAACATGAATAAGAAAATTCGTTCGTTTAAGCGTTCGTGTCTATTTATTTGTTCGGTTAAAATTAAATGAATGAACATGAACAAGGCTTCATTCGTGTTCATCTAGTTTGTTTACAACCTTAATTGTGGGAGTGTGTAGAAAGTATTTGTTTGTTGGGAAGTAAAAGTCTGTAAATGA
The DNA here is from genome assembly GCA_026074375.1 of Tanacetum coccineum. Lineage (NCBI taxonomy): Eukaryota > Viridiplantae > Streptophyta > Magnoliopsida > Asterales > Asteraceae > Tanacetum > Tanacetum coccineum. The sequence continues at coordinate 17,680 of BQNB010059525.1, forward strand.
TATTCAACTTTCAAATAACCCAAATTCAATTATTCACATAACACAATCCATTATTAAGCAACAATAAGCATAATCACTAATCACCTTGATGCAAATAAGATAAGTGTTTTGCATCATTAGTAAAACACTTCTCATAAAGGGAAAGGATGCATTTATGCAAAGTGACATTGACTTACTTTGACCAATAAGGGAGTAAACTCGTTACGTGATTAGAGAAGACGTACACAAGGATTATGATCATATGAATGCTTTTGTTTGATGGTATATTGAAAGTATGAATGTCCTACATATGAGAAAAAGAATTTTAGCCTTAGCTAGAGGCATTTAGTAAGGATTTTGAGTTGGCGTTTTTCAAAAATAGGAGGCTTGTATTAGTCATATCTTTACGTCCAAACCTCGTTGCGAGATTACATAATAGCTTAATTATCATATACATACATGTATTGAGAGATCCACATTTGTCAGGTAAGAGGAAAGTCGACTTTCAAAAATTGAGCGGTTCTTGATCAAAACTTGGTGCGCTGCTAGCGTGCCCTGATTTGGTTCGACTCGGGTTTTTTTACTATCGTTTTTGATTTTATGTGTCCCGAACGTTTATTTGTTATCGTTAAAACATAAAGGAGATAGTGTTGCATCAACATGACTTTTCTCCTTTTCGAGTCAAGCATGTATGGGTAGGTATGAAGGTTTTTATATACTAAGCATCTTTGGAGGTCACCAACGCGTGGGTGATCTCCCTATTACACCTAGCCTCACAATATGCTTTAAGGTGGTCCTATAATGGGATATTAAGCAATACCATGCGTAATAGAGGGGATGAGATACCTTCATTGCCGATTTGGCACACTAAAGACGCGTCGAACACTATTACACCCACCTTATAGAATGTATCTTGGATGAGATAAAAGCAATACTCGGTCGTGCAGACTACCGAGTCGTATGACGTTTTTTATGTGTGTGTGTGTGTGTTTATTAAATAGTTTTTGTGAGGTATATTTGTGTTTAAGTGATGTATATTTTAATGGTGAAGTTTGTTGTCTTATTACACTAAATGGTTGTTTCTTTTTTCCTATTTGGTAAAAGTTTATGTCTAGATTAATCATCTCGTTTGTAGTAAGAATAGTTTCAATATATATTTGTTTCTTTTTCATACTAATATGCCATTTTAAATAACCAAAATATCAAAAAGCATACAGGTCTTGTGTAACACAAATTTCAAAACCCCATTTAAAAAAGAACAGATCTTATGTAACAATATAAATCAATCCTGACTAAATACAATCTTGAGTAAAATTCAAAATCTCATTTAAAAAAGAACAGATCTTGTGTAGACATAAAGATCTATACGATTTAGTTGCGAAAATGGAAAAAGGTTTGTGGTGGATTGGAGTGGATATGATGGCGGGGTTATATTGGTATGTGTGGAAGAGAAAAAAGATTTGAGACATAGAAAGAGAAGAAATATCCTGAATGGGAAGAACATCAATTTTAGCACTCTTTTGCATCTAAGATGTTTCTTTGTATTAAGCAAAAAGAAACGTATTTTTTCTTAGTTGGGTTAAAATATTTCCCCATCTATAATATTAAGCCAAAAAACACCACTATAATAAGTTGGTTGTGAAGTTTAGTGTAAAAAGAAAAAAATGACTTGTTATTTATATGACTAGTGATAAGGCTAGAGGGTGTAAGAGTGAGAAATCATTTTTTTATTTTGTGTGAGTGTGTATCATATGAGGATATGTGTGAGAAGTATTTCTAAATGATAAAAAACGAGGGGGTTTGCCTGCGCTCCGCTGCGGGGCGTATGCAACCCCCTCTCCGCTCTGGGCGTTTTTTATAACTATCTCATAAAACTTCAATGAAATAAAATGCCAAGTAGATTTGCATTCATAATGATTAAGCTGGCAAGGGATTGTAACCATATATCCTTGACACGAAACTAACAAATATAATTGACACACCATATGGAAACTATATAAGCATCTATCTAGTTATATGTAACAAACAACATTTCTAGTCTTGTTTCATATAAACTAACTCCAAAGTCTAAGAACGGCTTACAAAGGACTCACGCGTAACACTAATTCCTACGCCACTTGACGATCACAGTGGTCCCTGGCTCGATGCTTGCGAGGTTTACTTCCAAGGAAGTCATGGAAAGAACACCTTTGTCGTTCATAAGAAGGCAATATAATCTTCGCAAGGCGAGTAAATCTGATTGTAGTTCACCGGGATCCATATCTGTCACTAAAACTCTGGAAAAAAGGATGGAAATTCTATGATTAAGCACATGTTTTTGGAATGGTTGTTCATTTATTAGTATTATAACATAGTTTTGTACTTAGATTTTAACACATTAACTATTTGCCAATATTGGATAGTAATACGTGTGTGTCAATCCAACCCGTCCCAACCTATATACAAAACCCGTTTTGACCTATTACCTGACCCACCCATGTTGCCACCTTATGCTACTTAAAACTTCATAAAGCAATTTGAATATAGAAATTTACTTGGAATAGAAGACTTCCCTATTGCCTCCACATAACATAGCCATATCTGTTGCAGTACACATCAACATTCCTCCATCAGCGACATACTGAACCGCAGAGTCCAAGAACACAGATGGTGAGCCATAAAGATCAAGATCAACCTAAAGAACATAATGCTTCACGTGATTAGCCTTTTGTTGCCTATACTGTTCCTCATCTTGTTTAACCAACCTGGAATGAAACAACACAATGTTATTTTTTTCATTTCATATGCTTTATTTAACTAAACCAAAGATTCTGATATAGCGAAATATGTAGTAGGAATTCCAAAAGGGGATGAGTGAAAACTTATGTAGAATGTCAAGCCATACAGCATAATTCAAACAATCCAATCTCTATGATACGTGCACTATCATTTACAAACTTAGCCTTCTTTATCAGCTTTACCCAAAAAACTAAGGCATAAATCTCATTCTGATATCGGCCCACTTAGAACAATAGCAATACCCTATACCAATACCATAACATAAGATTCCCAAACTTAATTACTTCTAACACTTGACAATATCATGTCCGCATGACATAAGATTGATAATAAAAAGTAGCCTAAACAACAATGAGTCTAATTTAACGGACTTCTTTTAATTTAATAAAAGTGTCTACGTGTTAGTTTTAGCATTCTCATTCATGGTCAAAATGCAAAATTAGTTGAACTATAGGGTTTAGCTTTTTTAAATTTATATACGGCAGTCATATGTCTTTTTTTTCAGGAGGTTTTTCGTATATGAGATTATGATATATGTTAAAATTCATACACAAAGTAAGACATGACCTTATCCCTTTGATTAATTTACATGTTATAACTTGTTTCACAGGTAAACATGTATTTATGAATTAAATTGGTAGCACCTGACTTCAGCTAATATTCCTTTGCTCGGAAACACACATAATCAGTAACTAAATAAGGATTGATCTCCTCTCTAAGAAATCACTTGCCGTTATAATCCCACTCCAAAAACAGTACTATTATGGATATTTACGTTATACCTAAGTTTAGCAATTCTTAATACCAATATATTCTTCTTACATGTATTTCGGATATGCCACTTTTAATGACTTTAAAAGCAAGCAGAATGTGGATATAGATAAGTGGAAAAAACTAAATTAAAATTATAGTGGATTCATGGTAACCGCTAAGTATGTGTCTGCTAAGTTAATTAATTATAGTTTGTATTTATTTAACATGTGACGTAGCTTCATTATTTTTTGTTATAACTTATAGCAATCACATCAAGTCTGATAACATGAGTGCTCGAACCAAACCTGGATTGCACCTAATTTGTCTCCTTCTTCAACTTATTGCAATTTTTCATCTATCCTAAACAATCAAATCTACAAATATAGCCACGACATGATGACACGACTCTATTGCACTAACAAATATGGAACTTTAAACGGGGTTGTCAACACAATTATTGTCTAGTCGAGTAAACCATTAGGCATTGCGACCTCTGTTAAGCGAGATAAACTTAATTATGACTATGCTAAACGTGGACTATTGCCGTTGCAGTCAAAATGATTATAGTTATTTAATTAGTTGATTCTGTATTTGAGATTGCATTTGCAAAACAGCATTTTCAAAAGGCATGTCGCAAACTGGTATATACATTTAAAGCTCTACAATCGATAACTAACCTTTCAATATGGAAAGCTGAGTTTTTGCATATGATATAGGGAATGTATGACCAAGCAAATGAAATTCGACCGTTGATGTAGCCTGCTGAGATCAAGCTTCAGCCATAACAGCCTAAAATCAAAAAAATCAAGATCACATTACTTGTTAAATTAAGAATGTGTAGAAAGTTCTACATATGCTTTTTGGTCAAGATAAATCTACCTAAGACTCCCCTAATGCCTTGAAAAACAATGGTTCATAATGGAAGCTACTTAACTTTAAACCTACTAAGCCATACCCTCACAATGTGACCAACACGTCATCTGGTAATGACTTTACTGCTACATCAAGGGATGTTTCGTACTGAATAAAGTGCCACAGCCAGCTTCGGTTTTACCTTCTTCAAATATATCGCCTAAACTACTTACTATTAAGCCTCTAATAACTAATAACAAACAACACTATTATGGTATGGAACAATAAACTATAACTTTATGAACTTGCAGTTATCCTAGAAAAAAATATATATTGAGCTTATTACATGGAGGAAAAGGTGTATATCGATTTCCACAACTATAACTCAATCAATTGACTTCAAACTATATATATACCCGGTTCCTTGCATAATCGCGCCTTAACAGAATCGCTACCAATTATTTAATAGCATACTAAATAAGCCTAAAAATAAATGTTAATACAAATAATGTCTAAAAACGTTATTTATATTTTTCGACCTCTTGATGTTTTGATAATAGCAAAATGTAAAAACGTTTACGATAAAATTAAACGTTTAAAAATTACTAATCGTAAAATTCTATTTCTAAGATTAATCACTTAAGGTATGGATAAACAAATCATTAAACATAATTAGTGATCAAGAAAATATTTTTTTAACCCTTACATTTCTATAAAAGTGTATTTACAAAAATATATACACAAAATATTTATTCATAAAAGAAATGTTTTATTAAAACAATAAATTTGAAATCAGATTTTCCCCCCTAAAATGGAAGGTTCCAAAACAGATAACACATTTCCCACTAAAAGACAAAAAGAGGAGCGTACTCTACGGGCGGCCCCCTTATAGGCCTGGCAGCCCCCTAACATATTAGGGACCGCCAGGACCGCCAGCAGAGTAACGACTCTTTTTGTCTCCTATAAATACTGGGCTACCCCATCTGAAAAACATAACCTCTTGCCATGAATTTTCTCAGATCTACTTTTCTCTCTTCTTTCTTTCTTTCTCAAATACATATCTTGATCACTAACATATCTTGATCTTGTTTCAAGTGATTAATTCCCTCTTCATCCCTTCTTCTAATCAAGTGCAAGAGAAGAACAATCGTATTCATCTAGAAACGAATTTTTATCAAGTGATCTATTTCCTCCTCCTCAAGATCACAAATCTTCATTATATTTTCTTTGTGGTGTTGTGTAAATTGGATTGTGTGTAGATCTAATAGTGTAAATTGTGTAAATGGTTTGTGTGTCAATCCAAGAGTATATATCTTGTGAGTGTGTAAAGACTTAGTGAAGTATTAGATTGGTTCTAGCTAAGATTAGGACTCGACATCTAGCTTAGTGTCAGAAAAGAAAGTAAGCGACGTGTAAACGGTTTTTTCTGTCGAAAGAGAGCTTGTTGACATAGTGAAATCGCTAGTGGAGTACTTAGGGAGTAGAGTAGGGCGAAGAGGTGCTTCGTAGCCGAACCACTATAAATCTTGGTGTCTTGGTTTGATTGTTTCTTTCCTTATCTGTTTATATTGTTATTGTTTATTTAGTTCATTACATTATATAGTTTAGTTGTGATTCATATTGTTAATTGATTGACATACAACTCGAATCAAACTATTTTATAAGCAAAGTTTTAAAACGGATAATTAACCGGTAAACTATTCAACCCCCCTTTCTAGTTTCCTACAATTGGTATCAGAGCCAAGGTCACTCAAGATTTTTAAAATATAATGTATTTTAAAGCTTGGATCGATCTATGGATTCTGACAAATATCTAGAAGGGCAATCCATGCAAAGACCACCACTTTTTGAAATTGATAGTTTTATTTATTGGAAAAATATATTCGAGACATATGTTAAATCAAAAGATCTAGATCTTTGGCATGTTATTACCGATGGTGATTTTCAACCTATAGTACAAAATCCGAAAACAAAATTAGATGATGTTATCCCTTTTGAAAAACAAACCTATGATCTCAAAAAGAAACTTACAAAAAATAATGAAGCTAAAATGGTTATTTATAATGTTTTGCCTAGAAAAGAATATGAAAGAATTTTCATGTGTAATACAGCAAAAGAAATTTGGAAAACTTTGTTAATCACCCATCAAGGTAATAACCAAGTTAAAGATAATAAGATCGACCTTTTGGTTCAACAATATGAACAATTCGTTATTTTCGAAGACGAATCTATAGATAGTGCTTTTGCTAGATTTAATACTATTAATACTAGTCTAAAATCTCTTGATGAAGGTTATTCTAGCAAGAATTATGTTAGGAAGTTTCTTAGGAGTCTACATCCTAAACGGAGAGCAAAGGTCACTACGATTGAAGAGTCAAAAGACTTAACATCACTGTCACTTGACATCAGGAATCTCAAAGTTCATGAGATGATCATCAAGAAAGATTATAAAATAGTCAAAGCTAAGGGAGAAATAAAATCTTTTGCTTTAAAATCTAAGAAAGAATCTAGTGATGAGGAGTGTTCGACTTCTGGAAGTGAAGACGAAGAATACGGCATGGCGGTTAGAGACTTCAAGAAGTTCTTCAAAAGAAGAGGTAGAGTCATGAGACAACCTCGGAATGAAAAAAAGACGTTCCAAAGAAGCCGAGATGACAAGAATAGCAAAAGTGATAGAAAATGTTTTAGATGCGGTGATCCAAATCATCTTATTAGAGAATGTCCAAAACCACTAAAAGACAAGAACCAAAGAGCATTCATAGGAGGTTCTTGGAGTGATAGCGATGAAGAAGATGATGAGTGAAGAAGATTGATGGACAAAGCCCAAAGACGATATGTGTCTTTATAGCTCAAGTATCATGAGGTTAATGATTCTGATTTCTCATACTTTAGTGATGAAAAATCATCAATAGATGATTTAGTTCTAGATAATGAATATGACAAGCTATGCAAAACGAGTCTAAAAATAATCACAAAGAACAAAAGATTAAGCTCAAGCATTAAATGAGGTATGTTCCGATTCCTCTTACTTTAGTGATGAAAATTCATCAATAGATGATCTTACTTTAGATAATGAGTATGATAAACTCTACAAGATGAGTTTGAAAATAACCACTAAGAACAAAGGGCTAAAAGCTATTAAAAACAGTTTAGAAAACAAATTTAGTGAACTAAAATTAACATTTTCTACATTAGAGAAAAATAAGGGAGTTGATCTCGAATGTGCAAATTGTCAATCGTTTAAAACTGAGAATGAAAAACTCAAAGAAGAAGCTCTTAAACTAACTAAATTTAAAAAGAGCACACATTGCTTAAATGAAATGTTAAGCAATCAAAAACCCTCTGGTGATAAATTAGGTTTAGTGTTTAATTCATGTGAAGCATCAACTAGTAAGTCTAAGAAATAAAATTTGTGAAATCTCAGAAAAAAACGTCATGTGGTGGCGGTCCCCCAAATGTCTTAGGTGGCCCCCATAAAGTCCAGATGACCCCTAAATCAATCAAGGGGTCGCCTTTCTATTCACCAGAATCTGAAAAATCTATTTCCTTTTTAAAATCCATTGTGGGTCCTAGACCAAAACACATAATGGTAAACAATGTTAAAATTCATGTTGCTAGTGATAATGAGGTTAAACAATTTTATAAACCAACGTTAAAACCCGGAGTTAGATTTTATAAATCAAAGTTTAGGTCAAAAACTCCACCACCTAGAAGAGTCAATAATAAATATCCTCGTTCTAAGACACCTCAACCAAAAAGAAATGTTGGTTGACAAAACCAACCTTATGGCTTTCCCGTAACTTGGAACAACTTCCAACATCAAAGTTACATGCCATGAGAAATGTGTCTTCCACTCCCAATCAATTGAATCAAATGCAAGGGATGTTTAGCACTAACAACTTTGGACCCATGAGATATTGGGGACCAAATGTTTGAGTTATTGTCTTATATAAATAGATATGCCTTGGAGTCAGCTTGGAACCCGATGATTGGATAAAGGATAGAGGATGCTCTAAACACATGACGGGTAACCAAAAGCTCTTCTTAAGCTAAAAGGCATTCAATGGAGGTAATGTTATTTTTGGTAGTAATCTGCGCGGTAACATCATTGGCAAAGGTACGATTTTGAATGACTCTCTCAAAATAGATAATGTAGAACATGTAGATAACTTAAGATTTAACTTGCTAAGTGTAGGACAAATGTGTGATAATAAGTGTAGAGTAACTTATTTTGAACATGATAGTGAAATCACTAAGGATGGTAAGGTTATAGGTAGAGGTATTAGGAAGAAAGGCTTAAATGTGATGAAATTAAGAAATAAGCCATAAGACAAAATTTGTCTTGCAACGATTGATGAAAACTCCACGTTGTGGCATAGAAGATTAGGTCACGCTAATATGCGTCTCATTCAATCGTTAGCATCTAAGGAATTAGTTAGAAACTTAACTAATCTTAAGTTTGATCAACACTTTTGTGATGCTTGCAAAATTAGAAAACAAGCTCACGCTAGTCACAAAGCTAAGAATATAGTCTCAACGACTAGATGCTTAGAACTCCTTCATATGGATCTCTTCGGTCCATTTGCTATACGGAGTTACGGAGGAAATCTTTACACCTTAGTCATGGTAGATGACTACTTTAGGTATACTTGGACAAGATTTCTTAAGAATAAAAACGAGGCTTTCAAGCAATTCGAAATCTTTAATAAGAAAATAAAAAATCAATTAGGATGTTCAATAGTGTTAATTAGGACAGACCACGATAGAGAATTTGATAATGAAGTACAATTTGGAGAGTTTTGTAATGCCAACAGTATTACACATAACTTCTCGGCTCTACGCACTCTACAATCAAATGGCGTGGTAGAAAGGAAAAATAGGACACTACAAGAAATGAGTAGGACAATGTTGAATAAATAATCGTTACCACAAAAGTTTTGGTGTAACGCCGTAGATACTTCAACATATATCCTCAACCGAATTCTAATTAGAGCTATCTTAGGTAAAACACCTTATGAACTCTTGAGAGGTAGGAAACCTACTCTTGATTACTTTAAAGTGTTTGGAAGCAAGTTCTTCATCTTAAACACCAAAGAATACCTTACTAAGTTTGACCTAAAGTTATACGAATGTGTCTTTTTAGGTTACTCCCAAAATGGCAAAGCCTATATCATCCTTAATAAACACACCATGAAAATTGAAGAATCACTCAACGAGACCTTCGATGAAACTCCTCCACCCTCTAAGACATCACCCTTGGTGGATGATGACTTGGATGAAGAATAAGCAATTAAGGTTACCTAAAAGAAAAACTTAGAGAATGATATTGAGGATGAAACTTTAGAAATTGACAAAATAGTCAATATTAAAGAATCTAGGAACCCTCCATTAGAAAATGTCATAAGAAACCTTAACCAAAGAACTCTTAGGTCACAAGCCCAAAACCAAAGTAACTTCTTTTGTTTTATATCTACTATAGAACCTAAGAATATGAATGAAGCCTTAATGGATGAAAGTTGGTTAATCGCTATGCAAGAAGAATTAAATCAATTCATTGCAAATGATGTTTTGGAGTTAGTACCACAACCTAAGAATATAACAATAATAGGAACTAAGTGGGTGTTTAGAAATAAGTTAGACGAGAACGGTATTGTTTCTCGAAATATGGCTAGGTTAGTTGCTCAAGGTTATAATCAACAAGAGGGCATCGATTATGATGAAACTTATGCACCTGTTGCTAGACTAGAGTCTATTAGAATACTATTAGTTTATGATTGTGCTTTAGATTTTAAGCTATTCCAAATGGATGTAAAAAATTGCATTCCTGAATGGTTTCATCAATGAGGAGGTATACATGTCATAACCTTCAGGATTCATTGACTTTAAAAAAACAGATCATGTTTATAAACTAAAGAAAGCTTTATATGGTCTTAAACAAGCACCCAAAGCTTGGTATGATAGATTAAAATCTTTTCTTATTAAACATGAATACAAAATGGGAATGGTAGATAACACACTTTTACTACGAAAAGTTCAAATCTCATCATCGTTCAAATATATGTCGACGACATTATATTCGGTTCGACTTGTCAAGACATGTGTGATGAATTTGCCAAAATCATGCATGACGAGTTCGAGATGAGCATGATGGATGAACTTAACTTCTTCCTTGGATTACAAATAAAACAAATGAATTCTTTAATCAATCTAAATATATTAAAGAAGTGCTTAAGAAAATTGGCTTAGAAGATTCTAAAACAATGAAAACCTCCATGTCCTCTGATACTAAACTCATGAAAGATGAAGAGTGTGAGTCGGTAGATAGTACCAAGTATCGAGGCATGATAGGTAGTTTACTCTACCTAACAGCAAGTAGGCCCGATATCATGTTTAGTGTCTGCCTTTATGCACGCTTCCAAGAGGCTCCCAAAACCTCTCATCATGAAGTGGTTAAGTGTATCTTCTAATACATTAAAGGCACTACGCACTTAGTATTATGTTATCCTAAGGGGACCGGCATAGAAACCGTCGTATATTCCAACTCTGATCATACGGGAGATTATATGGGCAGAAAGAGCACTAGCGGTATTTATACGTTCATAAGATGTTGTTTGACATCTTGGTTCTCGAAGAAACAAACCACTCTTGCTATATCCACTACCAAATCCAAATACGTAAGCGCCAGAAAGGCATGCCAACAAGATGAAACAAGCTCTTATCGACTACGACGTTTGACTCGATGACGTCCCAATCATGTGCGACAATAAAGGCGCGATTGACCTTAGAAAAAACCCAGTGCAATACTCTCGAACCAAACACATCGAAATTTGTCACCACTTTCTTCGTGATAATGTCCAAAAGGACATATCTCTATCGAAAAAGTGTTGTTCGTCGACAACATCGCCGACATTTTTACTAAACCTCTTAAACGTGAATCGTTTAACTATCTACGTCTTGGTTTAGGAATGATGGAACAGATTCCATAAATTGGTTCTCCCTTCTTCTGTCTCGATTCTAGTCCGTGTTCCACTTTGTGTTGTGACAACTTAAATACTTCTTCCGAAGTACTTTAATAATTTTTAATTCGTGAAATACCAATTAAAACGTCACTCCTTCCGTAAATTTTTTTGTCAAAACCCTCTTCTGAGGGCGGCCCCCATATCTTGGGCGGCTCCCTGATTAAATCAGGAAGCCCCATATCGATATGGGACCGCCACCAGATGAGACCAAAAGTTTGCCACCCTATTTTTTGTAAAACACAAAAACAAACACCCCTCTAAAACCACCATTGATGAACCACGAACCAAAACCACCAAAACCTTAAAATCAGCCACTAAAACACCAATTGAAGATCAAATCAACACTAATAATCAATCCTAACACAATAAAGATCATCAATTATAAGCCATTTCATCTATTTTCTTTCTGATTTGTGTCTAGGGTTCATATTGAACAAAAACTCAAAATTGGGGATTTTCATTTTTCTTTTGTTTATGTGCAATTAGGACTATAATAACACAATGTATAACTAATATGCTTCCCGTAGACCTAGAATTTGCATGATTGAAGAGTGCTTGTCAAAATTGTTTTCGCACAAAATCACTCACGTTAGGAACTCCATAAAAATGCTTTTATGAATTGTTAATACATCCTAAAAATGCTTTTTCATACATGCATAATGATCTCATGAACAAAATTCAAGATACATAATTCATATGTATTTTTTGACACGTTTGAATGAGCAAAATTGAATTAAAGAGTGTTTGGGTTAACTCATAGGTTTTTATTTTTAGAGTCGAGTTAGCCGCAACTCCATATTTGTTACATATAGGCACATACTAGGCACAAATTCTTGTTAACATTATAATTTCAAATTAATAAAACATGGAATTACTTTTATTTTAGGTGATAATGCCTCGTATCATCGGACTTGATGACCAAAACACTCGTAACTACATTCCAATCATGTCAAAAGAATTTGATCAACCACTTTGAAACACACTTATACTTCTTGAAAAATGATACTTTCATGAGGGTCAGGTTATGAGTCAAAACTTTGAAAACATGAACTACATAAACGCCAAGTTTGAATCTATCGGGTTTGAGTGTCTTTTGAAAATAAATGAGAAAATGGTTCCCCACTTTGTTCTTGAGTTCTATAGTCAACTTGAGTTTAACTATAACTCTGAGGGTCACTTCGTTGTTAATTTTTTCATTCAAAATAAATCTTTTTTTTCACACTCGAAGAGTTCGGTAATATTCTAGGGATTCCTTCTAAAGATCACTGCTCATACTCTGACAAGTGGTCTCTTGACTACTTGGAAATTAGTTGTCCCATAAAAGTTCGTTATCAAACCAATCCTCCTTCCCCAAGTGTCATTAAAAACCTCATTCAAACTCCTCGACAAGGTTTTGTAACTCGTGTTCGTAACAAGAAAACCATAAATGATGATGACAACGAAATTTTAAATCGTGAAATTCAACATCATATGAGTTCTTGGGTCGAGATCATACGTGAAAATGTATTCTGTCTAGGAGGTCATCGTGATCATGTTCCAGCATGTCTGTGTCATATACTTTATTGCATTGAAACCTCCAAAAAATATAATCTAGCATTTTTCATTCTTAAACTAATGGAAAGCATTAGAAATACACCTAAGGAAATTCTACCTAATGGAATGCTATTGACTACATTGTTTACTTATATCGTGTCTAATCTTCTTGAGTCATCAAGTGATCGCTACATCTTGTGTGATCGTGTCATGCATCCCGTCTCTCCTCATTATGAGCGAATGATGCGATCAGATCATGGCACGAAAAGATGTCGATCTTCCAATCCTAACTCATCTTTCAACGTCCTTAATCATCTATCATCATCTCATCATATAAATGAAATTAATGATGGAAATGATAAAGAGTCTTTTCATTCTAATACCCCCTCTCTAACTCAACTCGTCAGCTCTTTATCAAACATTGTTCCTAGAGTCTTTGAAAACCCACCTCATGAAAATCAAACATTACACTCTTACCAAACTAAAATTCTAAACCACCAAAGCCAACATCAAGATGAGCACCGAAAGGGGTTAAGGTCAATTGGAAATGCACTCAAGAATGTGATGATGAGCAAAAAGAAATGAAGGAGTTTAATGAAGTGTTACATACTTACTATTATTATTACTCATTGATATAACTAATTATTCTATTATGTGCTACTTAGTCTTTTGAATTTATCTTAGATATGCAAGTGGGAAATAAAATTTGCCTTGGATGATCTTTCAATTTTACCATCCAAATACAATGTGCTTGTTGATTGAATGATTATGCTAGATGAAATTATTATGCATTTTTTAACTTTCTATGCCTAACCAATTGCACCAATAATCCCTTTGCCTTAGACTAGCTTTATTACATCTTGATGATAAAGTTAGAAATAGTTGATTCTTGAGCAATAGGACTTCCTAAAACTTTTTGTCACTAGCCTCTTATTTTTTAGCACTAGAGTGTTAAACAAAGAATTATGGGAAAAATTTGTTATCTCCAGAAAACACCCCCCAAATTTACTAGGCGGCCCCCTAACATATCTGGGACCGCCAATATTTAAGGGACCGCCTACTAATAGATTCTTGGTTTGGCATGTTACAAAGGAAGTTTGAATTAAGAAGATTTTGTTTCATTCAGGGAGATGATTACATTTCAACTTCAGGGGAAGCTTTGACATTATGATGAAGTTCGTACACGACTTTGTTTGTTTTGTCATCATCAAATAGGGGAAGATTGTTGGGAATCTTGATTTGATGAGACAAAGTAAATAAATAAATGAAACAAAAGGACTTAAATGCAAAGCTGAAATTCTTTAAAAGATGGAAGATTTTAAATATTATAGAAGATCTCCTTATTTCAGATAGAAGATTTAGAAGATAAAGCTTAATGTTTAAAAGATTTATTTGCTTTCTAATTCTTATCTTTTGTAAACCTGGACTCCTTATGTTATAAAAGGAGGTCCCAAACATGTAGTTTTATGTGTGCACAGAAAATGTAGTCGACTAAAGGTGTATGTATAGGCGTGAGTCTCATCGTCGATGCCTAGTGTTTAGCCTCAAGGTCAAGGTAACTTGATCCTATTACAGTTCATTGATGTAACCGTATTATTCTGATCAAATAATATTGAGGCTTGAAGTGTTAATAATGAAAAACCTTGTTATGATAACTTTAATTTGTTCTTATTCCGCTACATGTTATTGTCTTTGTTATCATGATCCTATATGAGGTCTAAACAACCTCGAGCTATAAACGATCCAAGAACTATCACGTGTTTTAGTTCTATCCTTAGTATTGCCAAGCCAAAGACTTTATACTGCTTAAGATACAACTGCAAGTACTAACTAGTTAGTATTGCTAGAAGTAAGTTAGTACTGCTAGAAGTAAGTTATTACTACCAGTACTAACTTAACACTGCTGAAAGAATTAAGACTGCTGAATGAAGACTGCTAAAAGGATAAAGACATGTGAATTGATATGTATTGACTTATTCAGAGTATATTCTATTTAGTTAGAAAGATATGTATAAGTTTAACAATATAGAAGATTTGTAGTTATCTTGTAAAGGACTCCTTAATGTATAAAAGGAGATCCTAGGTTATGGTTTTGCATGCATAATAGTCATATACATTTTAATATATAGCTTCAAGGTTGTAAACCCTAGTACTACACAGAGTACTCGTATTATTCATAATAATAATATTGAAGCTTTTCAGTTATATTATTATTCTTAAAGTTTACTGTTTCATTAACATTCTTCTAAGTATTAAAGAGTAGATTCTGCATACTCTTTAGTATTCACAAAGTTTCAACCATAGTTGTTTTGGATTTATCCAAAGTAACTTAATCTTTACAAGCTAAGGAATAGATCATAAGTAGGGATCAACAAGTGGTATCAGAGCTTGTGTTCTGAAACTTTAATCTAGAAGAAACTAACAAGAAGAACTCTTTACTCACAAGGAAGAGATGGATCTAGAAACTAGTCAAATAACTACTACTGCTAAGTTGCCCACTCTCAAACAGAGTGAATATGATATGTGGAGGCTAAAGATTGAGCAATACTTTCAAGTACAAGACTATGCTCTATAGGATGTCATAGAGAATGGAAACTTATTTAAACCTGCAGCTAAAACAACAACAAATGTTGATGGTACCTCAACTACACTAATACCAGGTCCTGTAACTACTGGAGAAATGGTTCAAAAGAAGAATGATATAAAGGCAAGAAGTATGTTACTAATGGCACTTCCTAATGAACATCTAATGACCTTTAATCAGTACAAAGATGCTAAGACTTTGTTTGCTGCTATACAAACAAGATTTGGTAGTAATGAAGCCACAAAGAAGACTCAAAAGACTCTCTTAAATCAAATGTATGAGAACTTTAGTGCTCCAAGCACAGAGTCTCTTGACTCTATTTTTAACAGGCTTCAGAAGATTGTAAGTCAGCTGGCTATCTTAAGTGAAAATATTTCTCAAGATCTCAATTTGAAATTTTTTAGAAGTCTGCCTTCTGAATGGAATACTCATGTTGTGGTCTGGAGGAATAAACATGATCTAGACACAATGAGCTTTATTGATCGCTACAACAATTTCAAGATTGTTGAACAAGAGGTTAAAGGAACTACAAGCTCAAGCTCAAACTCAAGTTCTCAGAATATGGCGTTTATGTCATCCCTTATCAGTACTAATGAAGTTAATACTACTTACGAAGTCGGTACTGCTAACACTCAAGTTAGCCCTGCTAGCACTCAAGTTAGCACTGCTAGTACTCAAGTTAGTACTGCTAACTTAAATGATGACACTGTTTATGCGTTTTTGGCCAGTCAACTAAACGGGTCTCAACTTGTATATGAGGACCTTGATCAAATCCATGAAGATGACATAGAAAAAATGGATTTGAAATGGCAGTTAGCATTACTGAGCATGAGGACAAGAAGGTTTTTCTAGAAAACTGGTAGAAAGATCACCATCAATAGGAGTGACACAGCTAGATATGACAGGTCAAAGGTGGAGTGTTTCAACTGTCATAAGATGGGACACTTTACAAGGAAATGCAGAGGACCTAGGAACCATGATAGCAGGAACAGGAATCAAGACAGCTCTAGAAGGACTGTAAATGTAGAAGAAACTTCTTCCAAAGCCATGCTGGCTATTGATGGAGCTGGTTTTGACTGGAGCCATATGGTAGATGATGAAGTCCCCACAAACGTGGCTCTTATGGCTTTTTCAGACTTTGAGGTACATAATGACAAAACTTGTTCAAAAACCTGTCTAAAAAGCTTTGAAGCTCTTAAAACTCAACTTGATGATTTAATAATAGAGTTTAACAAATCTGAGTTCATTTTAGCAAATTATAAAAGAGGGTTAACATTTATAGAAGAGCAACTTATCTTTTACAAAAAGAATGAGGTTATTTTTTGTGAGCAACTTGTTGCTCTAAAAAGATATATCTCATATAAAAACTCAAAAATTAGTATGCTTAATAGTGAGTTAGAAAAGCTTAAGCAAGAAAAAGAAAGCAATCAACTTAAAATTAAAAATTTTGATAATGCTTCTAAAAGTCTAGACAAATTAATAGGGAGTCAGATACCTGATAAAAGTAGAAAGGGTCTAGGGTTTGTAACCTATAATGCTGTTCCACCTCCTCCTATAGGGTTATTTTCACCCCTAAACCTTGATTTGTCCTACTCTGATCTAGATGAGCTCAAACAGCCTGAGTTTGAAGGATATTGACCTAAGCCTTGTAAAAGTGTTAGTAAAGATACTTCTAATGAGGTTAAGGAATCTCTTGATGCTCCAATGGTTGAGAAGTTAGTGTCAGATGATAAGTTAGAGAAGAAAAATGTTTTTCCTACTGTTGCTAAGATAGAATTTGTTAGACCTAAACAACAAGAAAAACTAGTTAGGAAACCAGTTAAGTATGCTGAAATGTATAGGTCACAAAATCCTAGACGAAATAAAAAAACTAGAATAATCAGATGTCCCAACAACTAGGAAGTGACTTTGTGATGTACAATAAAGCTTGTTTTATCTGTGGAAGTTTTGACCATGTTCAGGCTAACTGCAATTACCATTAAAGGAAAAGGGTAGAATCTGGGAATAATAATACAAGGGTGAATTACAATTATTCTGATAAAAGACTCACCCTAATGCTCAAAGGAACATGGTTCCAACTACAGCTTTATGAAAACTGGCCTAAGATCACTTAATACTGTTAGGCCTGTTAATACTGCTCATCCCAAAACTATAGTTTATAGTGCTAGACCAATGTCACATTTTTCTAAATCAGCACAATCAATTGTAAAGAGGCCATATCAAACAAAAACAACATTAACTAACAAAAATTCTAGCCAAAAAGTTAATACTGCTAAGGGGAAATTTTATACTGCTCGGCCAAAAGTAGTTAATACTGTTAGACCAAATTCAGCAGTAGTTAATGATGTGAGGGAAAATTAGGTTAATGTTGTTAAGGCCTCAACATGTTGGGTTTAGAGACCTACCAAACTTAATAGTGCATTAATTACTTTGAAGAAACATAATTATGTTAATGCACGAAGCAGATCTAAGTTAGTGATGGCTTGGGTCCCCAAAGGAAACTAATTTCCTTATTTTTATGTGCAGGGTCATCCACAAAAAGAAGATCAAGGCTATGTTGATAGTGGATGCTCAAGGCACATGACAGGGAACATGTCCTATCTCTCAGACTTTAAGGAATTTGATGAAGGACATGTTACCTTTGGGGGAGGAGCCAAAGGAGGGAAAATTACTGGTAAAGGAACTCTTAAAACTGGTAAGCTTGATTTTGAGGATGTGTACTTTGTCAAGGAGTTACAGTTTAACCTTTTTAGTGCTTCACAGATGTGTGACAAAAAAATAGTGTTCTTTTTACTGACACTGGATGTTTTGTTCTGTCTTCTGACTTTAAGTTAGCTGATAAAAGTCAGGTTTTACTTAAAGTTCCTAGAAAGAACAATATGTACAGTGTTGATATGATGAATATTGTTCCTAAAGAGAGTTTAACTTATCTTGTTGCAAAGGCCACACTTGATGAATCAATGTTATGACATAGGAGGCTAGGTCATGTAAATTTTAAAACCATCAATAAACTTGTTAAGGAAAATCTTGTGAGAGGTTTACCTTTAAAACATTTTGAAAATGACCAAACTTGTGTTGCTTGTCTTAAGGGAAAGCAACACAAAGCCTCTTGTAAGTCCAAGATTCAGAAGTTGAAGAAACATGTAATCTAATGATCTACCAAGAGCAAGAGAGAGAGAGATGTGGGTTGTGATGTTTAGTGAGATAAAGTATATGGAATAGATGAAGTATTATTACTATATGGAAAATGAAAAATGAAAAACAACCAACCCCTCTCCAAGGCTAGGAGAGGGCTTATATAGTTACATGATGGTCGGCCCATGGGCTATGATGGGCTTCCCATGGGCCTTGGGCCCGATTAGCTTCTACACTTAACATGACACAATCTACGAGCTAAGACCTGTTACAACTTGGAAGTGACCGACACTTTTTTTGTTTCCAATAATCTCCCCCTAAGGGAGGTTACTCCATTTTACAAAACTTTAAGCCTAGCATACTATGCTTTGTCTTTAGTCTTTAGCTCGTCCTTTTGACATTCTCCTGTGAGTATGTTGTAGTGATCATTGATTTCTAGATTGAGCTTGTTCCTTGAACTTGTATTTGACATTGTGATCATGAGCATCTTGAGATCATCAACCAAGTACAGTCTCTTTGCCATCTTGAAACTTTGCCATCTTGTGGATTTGTGATTTCTGAACCAACATGCTCATACCTTTCTTGAATGGCTGACTTGAAAAAAAAACTTTAATGCTACGTCTTTCTTAAGATTCGTTAACTAAAATACTTTGTCACTTCGAGAAAGACGTTCGGTATCAGAGTAGCGGAAGTCTTGAAATTTGTATTTGAGCCTTTCATGAGTTCTTTTGTTTTGTCTATCGGGTATGAGCATGTTGGCTATGGATCTTGTGAGTCAGCTGGAATCAGGAACCTCCACCACCATCTTTAAATAGCTTGCATAAAACAGTTAGCAATAAAGCGGAGGGACGAATATGGCTTTGTCATTCGCCCAGGTTTGGTTAGAGTAACCTTCAAATCTGCGAGGATCGACCTGTGATCAGATAGATTCAATTTAAGAAGAATCTTCTTGACAGGATTTCCAGCTGTAGTATTGAAT
>BQNB010059526.1:0-37291 GCA_026074375.1 Tanacetum coccineum
CCCCAAAAATGTTAGGTTCACGTCTAGATCTTTAGGAATTCGGGTATCAATTATTGATACCCAAGATAGTTTATAACTTTAGCTTTCTCGTCGTTACGGATATGTACGTGTGGTCTTTGTTGCCTTTTCTGAAGCATTGGTATCGGTATTAAATTATATGAGTGTACCGGTAGTATATTAAATTCTAGAACTTGTTTTTGTGATGCATCCCGAGACCGCATAGTAAGTATTAGGATTTGCTTGATAAGAGGCATTAGGATTAACCCATGTTTTAAACTTGTAATTGTTATGATGGTCACACCGATCATATAACTATCCCACACCCTAGCCATGCACTCACCTTTAGTGCAGGATACCCCTAGTACAACCCTCTGAGCCTATCCCTTTTCACGGTTCTCATAATTTTCTGGTTAAGCCGGACTATTAATGAAGAGCATTGTCACCCTTAAACCAATCGTTACACCCAAATAGCCTTAGCCTACCTTATATGTACTCACTTTTAGTACATTATTGTTTTAACCCAAGTTAATTATTGAGTACACGGTTGCTAAGTCCTTATCCTTGTAAATACTGTTTTGGGACGATTGGGATTCATGGTAGTATTTATTTCACGGAAGAATGGGGAAGAAAAGTTAAGTCAATACCCCCATATATTTGTTAGATGATCTCCATGTTATGTTGATCCACCTCAATTCGGGTCATTAGTTAGATTGTAATTATCAAGTATATAAAAGTTCAAGTGTAGGGGTGCATCTATAAACCCTCACGATGTATTATATGTTTACGCAATGGCAGGGCAAAAGTGTACAAAAAAATGTATATAAAAAAGTGAAAAAATATACGGGCTGCCATTTGCTTATGTTTATGTTTATCATAGAGTCAAGGAAAGAAAAATAAAGAGATGGATGTATAGTTTTGTAGAGTTTATATATCTTGATGGATACGGCTAATGGATGTCAGAATAAATTTCTTCATATTTCTTCGTATAAATAAAGTGTTTACGTTTCGCGATAAAATACTTTTAGGCATTCCCAGAACCACCAAAACTATTCTACGCTTCAACAAATACCCACAATTATACCCAATACTCAAAAATTACAAAAATATCTTATACATATACTTATATGGCCAGATATATAGAGGATAGAACCAAGAAAATATCTTGCAAAACACCTTTCCTAGAAATCATAGGACGTTCTCATGTTTTAGGAACCAAGACTCATTTTTCTTACTAACTCAAATAGTGACTTGACCAACTATCCCTAGAATTCCTCTAAGTGTTTCTTGACTAGTCAATATGGTATATAAGGCATCAACTAGCAAGATAAACATACACATCTCATTTTCATAGTAAAAACTTCACCATTTCCTCCTTTTCTTTTGCCTAAACCCATGGCTCACCCTAAAACAACATAAAAATCCATATCAAATTTATTTACAACATTTACATACATTACTACATCATTTTTAAGATAACCTAAAGTGACTATAAGGTTTGGTTTGGAGTTTACAAGGGTTAATTAAACAAGATTCAAGATTAGGGTTTCATTTGGTTTTAGGGTTTTCAAGTGTTAAAAGCTAGGGTTTGTTTGCTAAACAAGGGTTTAGATCATATTTTTATCATCCTACTACATATTAAGGTTACCTAAAACTCTTAATCTCTTTACTTTCATGATTTTATGCATATATAATGTGTGTATAGTTAATCACCATCTAAGAACTTATTTACTTGTAAAAATGGATTTTTACACTTGTTTATGATTTTGTACACTTTTACATATGACATATGGATGTTAATATCATGTTATAATTGATGTATAAGTATTGTACATGTGTGGTTTATGTATAAAAGTATATATAAAACTAGTTATCTAAAAAGTATACTTATGAAAGTGCATGGATAAATAAGTATGTACACATTTGGATCTTGTGATTCTTGGACAATATATGGACAAATCTTGGACTAGAGACCCTAATTATGTAATACATGTGATAATAAGTGTTGTAATGGACTTGTAACAAGGTGGTTTAGCTTAAAAGTTACAAAATCAAGGTTTAAACACATTTTTACAAAAAGGACCAAAAGGGTCTGATCAAATTCGACATATAATATATTTATTTTATATTTTTATAGAATACTACATGTTACAAGGATCGTAGGCATTTAAAGAACTTGAAAAATGAACCTATAACGAAGATAGATACGGCATTTACAAAGTTACGCGATAATAAGAACGCGGTTTATAAAGAATTTTATAAAAACTCTTTGAGATTCACTTCTGATATATAAAAATGGATATTTTTATCAGATAATACATATTTTAAGGATTCCAAAACATTAAGAATTATAATTTTTTGATCAATAACGAAGGAGTTATGAATTTCGCCAGTTTACGATAATTAAAGTTTTTAAAATATAATTTTATAACTTATGAACAGTAAAAACAATTATTCATCTTTAGACCATTTATTTTTGAAAAAAATATTTATATTTTTATATAAACTTTCAATTACGAAGACGTTGCTCGAAAAAATCATCTAAAATCGGAGCTAAAACGGATATATTAAAATACGAGCATTATACGATTTACGACGAATAATTTTATTAAAAAATAAGTTTTATAAAGTATATGAACAGTAAAACCACTGTTCAACAGGGGACTCAAATATTGAAAATGTATTATTTTGATACGTCATCTTAATACGAGAACGTGGACATAAGAAACGTAAGAAACAGGCTTAAAACGATAAAGTTACGCCATTTTTACTAAAGAGATATTTATAAGCATTTTTGCTTTATAAATATGTTTTCATAAACGCAATTAGAAGGTGATGTAGCTATATAAAATTATATATGGTAGTAGTTATTCAAATTGTTTAGTACTTATACGACCTATACTTGATTAGGTTGCATTCGGTCATTATCGTGACGCATTATCTGTTGTGATATACATTGTTGATTTTTCAGTTTAGTCAAGGTGAGTTCATAGCCCCACGTTTCACATTTATAATGATTTACATGTTTTGGGGTGAGAAACATATGCATGTTTAACAAATTGGACGCAAGTGTACATTTTACTTGATTACGTGTTTGCCTAAGTAGCGATAACCCATCTGAGCCCATAATCATGAACTGTCAGTTACTGTTGTGAGTGCAAATGTTATAAATAGATCTATTGGGATTGACATCCCCATTCGGGTGATTAGCTATCACTGGAAAAACGAACGTATACCATGTCAGACATAGGATGTTGCGGGTTAGAACATCATCACGGGCAATGTTGGCAATTTATATTGCATTTCACACATGTCGAGCTTCAGTGTCATGAGCTTAGGAAAACGTAATTACATTTTATGATGTTTGCATCCGTTGCATTATCATGGGGAAATCTTGCGGTCCTACATTATACATTTACAAACCTATGAATTCACTCAACAATATGTTGACGTTTTAAAGCAATGTTTTTCAGGAGGTCATTAAGGCACGAGGTGCGAGGGATACATTGGTGCTTATATATTTTGGATGTCACATGCTAAAGATTTGGTTGCATTACACTTTGGGATAAATTGTTATGAACTAGAATCTTGTATTTTGTATTTTGAACAAGTAAAGCTTTGGGCATTTGTATCAAACACTTTGTTAAATCCAATGTATCAGTTTTAAACGACTTTTTGGTCGTTCTTATATTA
The DNA here is from genome assembly GCA_026074375.1 of Tanacetum coccineum. Lineage (NCBI taxonomy): Eukaryota > Viridiplantae > Streptophyta > Magnoliopsida > Asterales > Asteraceae > Tanacetum > Tanacetum coccineum. Next base: position 3,691 of record BQNB010059526.1, read on the forward strand.
TGTTGTGTTATTGATCTATGATGTACCATTCCTAGACCCATATTCCGATGCGATCCATTTTGGGGGTGTTACAGATTGGTATCAAGAGCCAAGGTTATAGAGAACCAGGTCAAATGTTTTTGCTAGACTATAACCGTTTTCAAACATTGCATTCATACAAAGGGGTTTTCATGGGACATACATACACTAGTTGTTGCATTAGAATTAGACTATACGCATTCATGATTGATATAAATGTATGTGATAATGTTTATTACTTATAAAAAGTCTTAGATTTTAAATACTAAATAAGCTATTTTTTGATATTTTCAGATACTGTCATGTCGGATTCAGATGATTCTACGATCACATACACAGAGGTATCCAGTCCATTTGAGGGCTTATCAGACATTGGATCTCTAGGAGTTGTTGGACCCGAGTACGATGGACTACCCTGGATGCTAGATGATCCATATGTGAATGTTTCTATTTAAGGCCCCACCATCACCAGGGATTCGTGGTGCTGTCCTGAGGAGCCACAGAGGCACCACTCTACCATACTTTTGTTCCAGAGCCGGTTTATTCAGAGTTTATGCCATCGGAGGAAGAAGTGTACTCCTAGCTGAGGAGCAGCCACTGCCTGCTGCTGTCTCACCCATTGCTAATTCACCAGGCTATGTTCCTGAGTCAGATCTTGAGGAGGATCCAGAGGAGGATGATGATGAGGACCCTAAGGAGGATCCTGCTGATTATCCTGCCGATGGAGGAGACGAAGGCGATGATGAGGATGAGTCATTCGATGATGACGAGGATGATGATGTTAATATTAAGGGGGAAGAGGAGGAGGAGGAGCACCCAGCTCTTGCCGACTCTACAGCTGTTGCTTTACCAGCTGTTGATCATGCCCCATCTGCTGAGGAGACTGAGCCATTTGAGATCGACGAGTCTGCAGCCACACCACCACCACATCCTGCATAGCGTGTTACTGCTAGGATGTCCATAAGAGATGAGACACCGATATCACTTCCTTCTAAGGAAGAGGTTGAGAGACTTCTTGCCTTACCATCACCTTCACCATCACCACTCTCCCCATGGTCATCACCACTACCTCAGATTCCTTCACCACCACTACTAGTATCACTACCCTTACCTGTATCACCTCTACCACTACCTGCTAGCCCTACTTATCCTTTGGGATATAGAGATGCGATGATCCGGCTGAGAGCCGAGGCACCATCTACTTCCTATTCACCACCACTACCATCACCTATTATACTTCTACGTACCAGGGCATCTGTGGCCATGTTGAGAGCTGCTGCACTATCTACCTATATCTTAACACCTCGATCAGAGGCACCACCATCCGGGACACCACCACTCCTACCTATACCGCTACCTACTCCATCACCACCCTTGCTTCCTCCTTCTACTGACCGTAGAGCGGATGTTCGTGAGGCTTGCTTACCGCCTCAGAAGAGGTTATGCTTTGCCTTTGGTCCGGGATATGAGGTGGGCAAGAGTTCATCTGCTCCCACTGCTAGACCTGATGGAGATTTCAGGAGAGACTATGGTTTTATTGCCACCTTGGATGATGAGATTATGCGAGAGCTAGAGAGAGATGTTGGTTATGGGATTACCGACACTTGGGATGAGATTCTTGTGGGTATGCCAGGGGAACCAGCGACTGATAAGACAGAGTTAGGCCAACAGGTGACAGACCTTGTCACGACTGTGAGACAGGACACAAACAAGATATATGGGAGGTTGGATGATGCACAGACTGAGCGACAGATGGTGACCAGTCGGGTCAACATGTTGTTTAGGGATAGGCGTGCACATGCTCGCACAGCCAGGCTCATGGAGATTGAGGCCAGGATTGTAACATCCCCAAATCTGGGTGGCAGCGGAATGTTGAATATCCGAGGGCGTTACTTCATAGATCAATAGCACAAGATATGAGAACGACCACTAAACGTGTCGTTTTAAAAAGATACATTGCTTGTTCATTACATAAGCTCATGGCTTTAAATTGTTCGACAATATAAGTAAAGATTTCGGTTTATAACAAATGTTCTCAAAATGTAATACGCCCCAAATCTTTAGTACCGACTCTACCAAAGAGTGACCCAATAATTGTATCTTGCACATCGTGCTTTATTGACTGATAAAACATGCTTAAAACGTCAACATAAAGTTGGTGAATTCATAGGTTTATGTAAGTTCATTAGTTATAGGACCGCAAGATTTTCCAAGTGTATGATTTAAAGCAACAGATGCAACACATCATAAAAAGGTAATTACGTTTTCCTAAGCTCATGAACAGTTAGCTCGACATGTATGAAAGACCATTAAATTACCCAATCATTAACCCGTGAATGAGGTTTAACCCGCAACATCTCAAATCCCAGACTTGGTATACGTTTGTTGTCTGGTAAATCCGGCTACAGTGTGCGATACTCTCCCAAACGGGGATGTAATCCCTAATAGATATATTTATATACATTCGCGCTCTAATCTAGTAATTGATAGTCTCATGATAAAAGGGCTCAGTGAGGTTATGCTACTTAGGCAAAAAAACGTAATCATAGTATTTAAAATTTGTACACTTGCGTTCCAATTTGTAATCAAAGCAATGTTCTCTCCCAAGATGTAAATCATTTAAATAATTGTAAAAGCATGGGGCTATGAACTCACCTTAGGATGTAGTCCTCTATGAACGATAAATATATCCAAGTATGGCAAATGGAGCACACCGTCAAATACCTAAGTAAATACGGCCAGTCTTAGTCTACATGTTTAGGCTAACGACTTAATGCATAAACTACAATAAATTGCTAGTTTATATATATTGTTATCACTTGTGTGATGGTGTATATGTTTATTGTATTTGTCTTTACTTGTTGGCTCTTGGGAAGGTATACGGCTAAGGATAGATATCGTTAATAAATATACATTTATTAACTCTGGAGGGAGAGTGGGGGGGGGAGGGGTGGGGGGGGGGTGGAGGGTCGGGGGGGAGGGGGATGGAGGGGGGGGGGGGGGGGGGGGGAGGGGGGAGATGGAGGAGGGGGGGGGGATTAGTTTATTACACCGATAAACCTTGACTTTAAATACAATAATACTTTTATTATATTAAGTTCAGTCCGACACTTCAAGTATTTATAAGATCATTTAAGTTTTATAACGTACTTTTAAGTTTCTAAGTTTGACAACTTTAGTCTTTTTATTTAAGTTTGGTTAAATTACACTTTTTAACCCCTAACTTTCTAAGTTATCACTTTTAGTCCTTTAACTTTACAAAAGTTATACTTTTAATATACGTTATTCCAAAATAGCACTTTATGTTTGGAATATGTCAAAAACAGTCCTTGGACTCATAAAAATCAATATTTACAATTTACACCCTCTAGTTTGCACTTTGACACTTTTAGTCCCTAAATTTGTAAAAATCACATTTTAAGCCCGTTTAAGTTCTAACAAGTGGCAATAAGTTTTATTAAGCTCCAATAAGCCATATAAGCTGTGGCAGCTTATAAATAAGCTTGGATGAGCTTAATTCAACTTATTGGGCCTAGTGGGATTGTTAAAGTCCATTAAGCAAATTAATGGTCCAATAAGGATTCTAAAAGTACATAAGCTCTCATTAAGCTCATTTAAGTTTATATGAATCTGTTAAGATGAAAGAAATAAGCTCGGGTGAGCTTATTTGAGCTTATTGGGCTCGTTAGCCCGATAACCTTAACTCGAAAAGTCTTAAAGGTCCATCATGGTTTTATAACATGTTCTAGCTCATTTTCTAGTTTCAATAAGTCCTCAGGATTACATTCAAGCTGTTTTTATAGTTTGGCTTATTTATAAGCAAATAAGCTCTCGATAATAGGCTTTTAGGCCCATTATGAACCCGTTAAGGGTTTTACATGTTTAAGCTTGTCCAATTAAGGTCCATTAGCATTTTAAGTTTCTAATAAACCCACAAACCTGTATAAGCTCGCGAATAAGCTGCTTTAGCTTATTGGTGGCTATTGGACCCGTATTGGGCCTCGCTAATGGCTGTTAAACCCATTTGTGGCCCGATAGGGTTTCCTTATGCGTATTCTTAACCAAACGAGTTCACTAAGTCCTCCAACCCTTTAACAAGCTCAAGTGAGCTTAATAATAAGCTATGGGTCCCCAACTAACGGACTGTTGGCCTGCTGGACCCAGTTGTGGGCTGTTTGGATTAAACGAGCCCGATAGTGGTCCAATAAGCTTATTATTAGTTTCTAGGGTTTTTAGTCTCTTGTTAAGTACTTATCAAGCCTTAATTAACCGTGTTTTATCCCATGCATTCGTTCTATACGTTAGTGTACTAGTTCCCAAGCCAAGCCTTTTCGTTCTCATGAAAAGTTTACGTGTTATTTCGTATATTTCATACAAACGAGCAAATATTCACATTGGTTCCCATTTTAGTAATTTTGTCCCGTTTAAGGCCTATATTGATATTTAAACAAGTTTTATACACGTTGTACATGTTAGCACCACACAAGATCATTTGTACGTATAACATATACGTAAAACATTTATGGGTTTAATCATGCACATTCATGCTCATGTAAATTTGTCAAATACAAATTAACGTGACCCATATAATTAGTTAGGAAGAAAACGAATAAGGTATGACATGTAAGGCTTAGTTCGTGACTTACAATAGTCCTAGAGTCTTGGATGTGTCGTGTAGTGTGTAGAATGACAACCCTATGTGTTACACCTAAATGTATATCAACCCGAAAGCTTCAAAGCTTATTAATTAACCTAATCTTGGCTCGTGCACCTTCCTATGACCTTGTACGAAGTCCTAGTATCACTTATATGTTCGAGTAAGGTTAGATGTGAAGATGAGGGTGCATATGGGTTTGGTTATTGGTGTACCGAAACAAAGGATATGAAAACAAAGGTGTTATTGGTTTAGAGAGAGTTTATAAGTTGTAGGAAAGTGTTAAGTGTCAATAAGAGTGAGTTTATATAGGCTTATAAGCTAGTTAGTTTCTCTAGTCCTAATCCAAACCAAACCATGCCCTATAGTGATGGTTTTATGGTTTTCTAGTTAGTCACACATGGTATTGATAATACCTCCTAGTATAATTCTTAATTACAAGATTATGGTACAAGATTTACAAGGATTTGGAAATCTTATGGTTTGTGTGTGGTGTTGTTGCTAGCTGCGGGTCTCAAGACACAAGGAGACCAAATGGTTATTACCCAATGTACATTAAGCAAATTTGGAGACATGAAAGACATGTATTAATTAAACCCTTGATGTACATGTACTTAGGGGATTTCTAGTTGATTTAGCACATGGGACAAATGGTTTATGGGTTTCACTTGCCCATATTTAGCCAACATAAGTTTTTAACACAAAAATATAATAAATTTTGTGTTTAAGGTTTAAAAGTGGTTATTGGTTTGAGTCTAGGTAAGTCTAGGTATTTCGGGGGTGTGACTAAATGTATTTTATTGCGAAACGTAAGCCTTTTACATGACCAATAAAAATAAAATACGCAAAGTCATTAATTATCTTCTTAATAATTATATAACACTTGATTGATGTAAACCTTAATTAATTTGGTGACCGTTTACGTTAAATGATTATTTCTAGTCTACGCGATTTAGCTTAAAGTTAAATTATGAGTAAACGTGTATCAGACCAAACTAAATAGTGACGAAAAATAGGAGTCATAAAATGACCTAAAATTGAGAAATGTTATAGTCTCCACCCGTTAAAAGAGCTTTGTCCATAAAGCTTAAGACCTTGTAGTGGATGACGAAGCCCGGTTTGTGAAAAGCTGTGGGTATTTCTGTTTGAACGAATCTTCCCATTCCCAGGTGAACTCAGGACCTCTCTTAGAGTTCCAGTGGACCTTAACCAATGGTATCCGGCTTTGCTTTAATCGTTTGATCTCCCGTTCCATGATTTCAATGGGCTCTTCCACAAACTGGAGCTTATCATCAACGTGAATTCCTTCCAACGGCATGACTAATGGTTCGTCAGCGTAACATTTCTTCAGATTAGACACATGAAAAGTATGGTGAACCCTGCTCAACTCTTGAGGAAGTTCCAGCCTGTAAGCAACCTTTCTAACCTTGGCTAACACCTTGAAAGGTCTGACGTATCTCGGGTTCAACTTGCCCCGCTTACCGAATCGTATAACCCCTTTCTAAGGTGAGACGTTAAGCATAACCTTATCCCCAACTTCAAACTTCATTGGATTTCGCTTCAAGTCAGTGTAGCTCTTTTGTCAATCCTGAGCAGCTTGAATTCTCTGCTTGATCAGGATGATCTTTTTCGTTGTTTCTTGGATCAATTCCGGACCAGTCAGTTGGGCTTCTCCAACTTCGGCCCAACACACAGGTGATCGACATTTTTGGCCATAAAGTGCCTCATAAGGTGCGGCCTTTATGCTAGCGTGATAACTTTTGTTATATGAAAATTTGGCTAATGGAAAATGCTTGACCCAACCTTTGCCAAAATCGATCACACAAGCACGTAGCATGTCCTCGAGAGTTTGAATAGTCCTCTCGCTCTGGCCATCGGTTTCTGGATGATACGCGGTGCTCATACTTAGATCTGTACCCAAAGCTTTCTGAAATGATCTCCAGAAGTTTGATGTGAACCTCCCATCACGATCACAAATGATTGAAACATGTATTCCATGTCTTGCTACTATCCTATTCAGGTACAACCTTGCCAACTTGTCTAATGGACCATTCTCTCATATTGGCAAGAAGTGAGCAGACTTTGTAAGTCGATCCACAATTACCCAGATGGTGTCAAAACCTTGTGACGACTTAAGAAGCTTGGTGATAAAATCCATCGTGATATTATCCCACTTCCACTCAGGTATTGCTGGTTGTACTAACAATCCTGATGGCCTTTGATGTTCGGCCTTGACCTTTGTACATGTCAAGCACTTGCTAACATATGTGGCGATGTCGGCTTTCATATTGGGCCACCAATATAGCTTTTTCATGCCTTGGTAGATCTTTTCAGAACCGAGATGGATAGAGTACTTAGACTTGTAGGATTCATGCATAACCACGGATCTTAAGTCACCGTAGCCAGGTAACCAACTTCTGCCATTTAAACATAATGTTCCATCGGCGCGTGGTTTCAACCTTTCCTTGGGTATATCCTTTCTGATCATACCACCTACATCTTCTTTCTCAAGGTTCTCTGGTTTTAGGGCTTTGATCTGAGCTTTTAGTATTTGTTTAGGAAGATCCAAGCCAATAGTCATTACTAAGGCTCGAACCCGCAATGGCTCAATCCGTTCCTTACGGTTCAATGCGTCGGCCACTACGTTTGCCCTCCCCGGGTAATAACGGATGTGACAATCATAATCACTTAGCAATTCTAGCCAACGACGTTGCCTCATGTTAAGCTCCTTTTGGTCAAGAATGTGTTTTAGACTTTTATGGTCGGTGAACATGGTGCATTTAGTTCCATATAGATAATGCCTCCATATCTTTATAGAAAACACCACCGATCTAAGTTCTAAATCATGAGTGGTGTAGTTCTTCTCAGGAATTTTTAGTTGTCGAGAAGCATAGGCAATCACCTTCTCTCTCTGCATCAACATAGCACCTAAACCCTTGTGTGAAACACCATAATAGACCACAAAATCTTCGCTTTTTTCAGGTAAAGCCAGAATTGGCGCACTACACAACTTCTGCTTTATTAACTGAAAAGCGTTTTCTTCCTTTTCTCCCTAGTCAAATTTAATTCCCTTCTGAGTAAGCTTCATCATTGATTTAGCAATCTTCGAAAATCCTTCAATGAACCTCCGATGGTAACCAGCAAGACCTAAAAATTGGCGGATCTCCATCGGTGTCTTAGGAGATGTCCAATCTTTGATAGATTCTATATTGGTCGGATCCATATGAATGCCTCTGCTATCAATGACGTGACCGAGAAATTGTATCGTCGGGATCCAAAATTCACATTTTGAAAACTTGGCATACAATTTCTCATTCTTAAGCAATTCCAAAATTGCCTTAAGGTGTTCTTCGTGCTCTTTCTTTTCCTTTAAATAAATAAGTATGTCATCAATGAAGACGATTATGAACTTATCTAAGTAGGGCTTGCACACTTGGTTCATGAGGTCCATGAATACCGCATGTGCATTGTTAGCCCGAATGGCATAACCTAAAACTCGTAATAAGAATACCAAGTTCGGAATGCCGTCTTTGGGATGTCTTGCTCTCGTACTCTAAGCTGGTGATAACCCGATCTCAAATCTATCTTTGAATAAATGCTGGATCCTTGGAGTTGATAGAATAAATTGTCGATCCTCGAGAGTGGATAACGATTCTTCATTGTTAGCTTATTTAACTCCTGATAGTCAATGCACATTCTGAATGACCCATCTTTCTTTTTAACAAACAAGACCGGGGCTCCCCAAGGTGATGAACTAGATCTTATGAAGCCTTTGTCGGAAAGCTCTTGTAGTTGTTCTGACAATTCCTTCATTTTGGATGGTGCTAATCGATACGGTGCTCGAGCTACGGGCGCGGCTTCTGGAATTAAGTCGATCTGGAATTCTACTGGTCGAGCTGGAGGAAGACCCGACAAGTCCTCGGGAAATACTTCCAAAAAATCTCGAACGATTGGTACGTCCTTAAGTTGCTTTCCTTCCGACTTGTCCTCCTCCTTCTTGGCGGATATCTGTGCCAAAAAGATCTGACATCCTTTCGCCATGTACTCTTGAGCCTTTGAACATGAGATAATGGTCAACCGAGATTCTCTCCCATTGTTACTTTTGTTACTACGAAAAATCAAGGTTTCATTCCCATAGGGAACTCGAACAAGTTTCTCATCACACACGATCACAGCGTGACACCTTCTTAACCAATCCATGCCGATAATAACGTCGAAACTACCCAGTCCTACGGGCATTAGATCTATGTTGAACGGATGGTTTAAGAAATTTAAAGTGCAACCCCGCATTATAGTGTATATCCCGACTATCTTCCCATCAGCTAATTCTACATCATAACTATTTTCTAATGGGGTTGGGGCGATGTCAATCAGGGAACTAAACGTAGTAGATATAAAACTTCTATCGGAACCAGTGTCAAATAAGATAGATGCATAGCGGTTGTTTAAGAGGAACGTACCCGTGATGACATTTAAGTCTGGGTCCCTCGATGCATTCCCTTTCTTCTCTGCATTTCCAACTGCGTATACCCAACCTTGTGCATTCTCATTTCCCCCATCCTTTTTCTTCAACTATGGACAATCTCTCTTAAAATGTCTTGGAGCTCCACATTCAAAACAACCATTCCCTTTGGGGTTTACCCCATTGCCCTTCTGAGTATTAACAACATTTGTGTTGCCAGAACTCCTGCAGCCACGGGCAAAGTGCCCTACCTTGTTGCACTTGTGGCACTTTTGAGTACACGGGCCATTGTGGTGAAAATGGCACTTGGTGCAGTTGGGTAAAGATCCCCCATACCGCTTCTATTCACTTGTCCCCATATTGTAGACTTTGGCGACATTCTGCCTCTTGAAGGGTTGTTGTTGATGACCATGGTTGTTTCTGGATGAATCATCAGCCTTCCTTTTGTTGTCAGACTGTCTTTCCGCATAGGTGTGGAGTTTCTGATCCATCAAGTCTTTAGCCAACTCAATAGTCTCATCCAACGTCTTGGGTCTGGCAGACTTGACCTTTCCATAAATGTTATCAGGAAGTCCACTGATGTAAACCTTCTCAGTTTCATTAGCAACAAACTTGGTATATATCAGGGTTAGCTCTTGGAAACATTCAGTGTATGTTGGAACATCGTTCCCTTTAACCTTTAGGTTCCACAACTCGATTTCTAGTTTATTGATTTTACCCTATGGACAATACTTGTCCGTCATTTTCTTCTTGAGTACTTCCTAAGTCATTGAATATGCCTCAGGACCTAAGGTTCTTATCTGACCATTCCACCAAGTCAAAGCAGCACCTAACAGAGTGCAGGTGGCAAACTTAACCTTATTTTCAATAGCACAACCACTGATATTGAAGACTGACTCTATCTTTTCAATCTACCTGGTTAAACCGACAACGCCTTCAGTCCCTTTAAAGTTCAAAGGTTGACATATCTGGGAAATGTCAGCGTAGAAAGAAACAAGGGCGCGCAGTTTGCAGTATTCCTTCGGTTATCCCCATGCGAACTGTGGCTTCCCTCTCCATTGGTGGAGTTTCGTAAAAGAGCTTGATCAATCATAGCTGGAACGGATTCTGGAGTCATGTTGTTTGGGTTGGTGTTGTTAGGTGGGGTATTCGGTCCTCGTCTCATCACAAGTGTCATGATTCGTCTAAATCACAAGAGACAAATCGTGCGGTCATGACAAGACATGTAATAATTTACAGATGAGACAACAACACAAAAGAGGTATATAGTACAACATAACACATCTATTTCACTCACTTCGGGGGAGATTGTTAGCCTCAATTTTATTGAGTCAATAAAGGAAGCTCGTTCCCGTGTTCAAGACCTCACTTCGGGGGAGATTGTTAGCCTCAATTTATTGAGTCGAACAAGGAAGCTCGGTCACTCTACGATGGAGCTTCGGTCTTTAATTAGTTAATGTTGTAACAGGATAATATCGGGAATCGGGCTCGATAGCTAATCTAATATTGTATATGTTTTGGGTTTAATCCCAAACAAAACCCGAGCCCGGGTCCTAGTTAAATATCCCGCGCGTCACATTAAATGTGTAGGGGTATATATATATTTAGATATTTTCTAAATATCTAAATATATATAGATATTTTCTTATTAGAAAATATCTAGTTTTTATTATTTCTAAATCTAAAATCTTTCTATCTCTCTCAACTCTCTCTCTTTTCTACTCTCTTTCTCTTTTCTTATTTCGTTTTGTGGTTCGGGTTATGAAGTGAAGTGGTGAATCGGGTTCCTACAATTGGTATCAATCGCCTCGGGTGGATTTCGTGGTTTTTTTTGTTGTTATAAGCTTATTGGATTCGGCAGTTGGGTTGTCTCATCACTCGGCAACCATACTTTTTTCGTGGCTCATTTTGTTGTTGGAAACGCGGGTAACAAGAAGAGAAGAACGAAAAAAGTGAAGAAAAAACGTTACAACCGAACGAGCGGAAAAATGTTAGGATCGAACGAGTGGAAAAACGTTTGGATCGAACGAGTGACAAAAACGTTTGGATCGTGTGTTAGTGCATAGCACCTCCACCAAGTGTTATCCTTCTCATCTCTGTCCTAGACTTCTAACTCTTCAGACTTCACTACTTCCTAATACCAGCTTGCTTTTCCATCATTTTTAACATTTTGTAGCAATTTTCATCTGGCTTTCCTCCTTGTAGTTTCTTATCTAACATGGCTTTGCACATCTCAGCAGATAATGGATATGTTCTTTCAATCAACATATAAACATCCATAGACTCTAAGTTCAAGCAATGTACTCTACAAGACTCATAATATCTCCAACTTATGATCTTTTGCTGTCCTACTTCACTCCATATAGGATCTGTACTAAGAGGTTCTTCAAACATATTCTTCAAATAATTCCAAAATAACCCTCTCTAAGCTCTTCCTCTGGTCCCATTCATCCCAATTTATTCATTACCATCCTATACAACTCATAAGAATCATCCTAGATATAGACTTCATCATAGCACCAAAATTAATGTACACTATGTCAGTTCCATCTTCCCTAACTATTTGGTACACTCCTTTTTCTCCTTGCTTGATTATCTTATAGGTGGCTATACTAGGTGTTTTCATAGCTACAGGAACAGGATTAATTGGAGTTTTAGTACCTGTGACAGACTCTTCTTGCGCACCACTTCACTGTATCTTCAGAGTCAATCTTTACAAAACTTGTATGCAATCCTTTCCTTGCCATCTGTTTTCTTCTCTTTCCAGACTTCTTAGTTTGCTCATCATCCTTTGCTTCATCATCTTTATCATCTTTCAATCTTTTTGGAGTCTTTGTCTAAAGCTCTTCACCAAATCTTTTCAAACTTGCTTTAGTAGCTTCAAAACTTATTGGTGCAAAGGACTCAACCTGTTTCACAAGCTTGTCAAATTTCTTCTTGACTTCTTCAAAACTCAAATTCTTCAGCTCAAATAATTTCCATGTCCTTTGATTCTTCAAGTAATTCATCATATAAGTCTTCAGCTGAGATTGGGTCATGGGCTTGTTTCTTTTAGCTTTAGCTCTCTCTTCTGCAAAATATTTCTTTCTTTGATTGACTAGATCAACCATTTTCTTTGCAAAATCTTCACCTTGTAATTCACTTCCCAGCATGCTCTTTGACAACTCTGCATTAGCTTCAATCTTTGCTCTAATTAGATCCCAATCTTCATTTGTGTAATGCTGAGCTTCAAACTGAACTTGAGCTTTTCTTTTCTTCTGTTGCTCATTCAACTCTTCTTCTTCTGCAATTCTTTGAGCTAAGAGAGAATCCAAATGTACTTGTTTAGCTACCTCTTCTTTTTGCAAAGTATCCAACCTAATTGCTTCAGCAAGGCTAGCTTCCTCTTGTAAAACTTGTTCCTTTGACTTCTTTGGAGTTTCTTCACTGATCATGGGAGCTTTTCCTTCTCTTTGTCCTTTATCTTGATCAGAAGTAGACTTCTTAGCACCAACAGTACTAACTTGTTCATTACCAGTACTAAGTTGTTCATCACCAGTACTAAGTTTAATACTGCCAGTATTAACTCCTTCAGCAGTACTAACTTGTTCAGCACTAGCAGTATTAACTTGTTCAGCACCAGCATCAACTTCTTCTTGAAAATCCAAGCTTGAGACTACTTCTCTTCTATCCTAGCCACTTCTCTTTTCTTCTCTTGTATCTTCTTCCCTTGTCAATAGACCTTGTCTTTAAAGAGGCAACCTTGGAGAGAGTTTTGGCTGCTTCAAGAGTATTTGGACTTATGTCTTCCATTTGTTCCTCCCCTGAAGCATTTACTTTTGTTGTAGAAGGAGTAACCAATCCTTGTACTAAAGAATCTAGAGGATCATCTTGACTTTTCCTCCCCTGAACCTCAGGTTCTTCCTCTTCAGAGTCTGAGAAAACCAAATTCACCTTCACAAAACTCTTCCAACTTCTTCACTTTCTTGACTAACTTCACTATAGCATTTCCCATGGTCAGCTTGGTTTGCTTGAGATCCATCTCCAGGCTGTCAATTATTGATATCAAGTTAGGAACTGCTTGAAGTAAATCATCCATAGGCATTTGACTTGGAGCCTGTTCTTGTGGGGGGGTGAAGAAAGTTGGGAGTTGTCAGGAATGATTCCTCATAAGTATGTTCAAATGGTGTAGGTTCAGTGTCAGTTATTTGTGTAGGTGAAGGGATAGGTGGTGGTGTAGGTGTAGGGATAGGTGTAGGTGCAGTAACAGCTGGAGGAGATGATGTGGAGGGTACTGGGGGTGTTGATGATGATGGTTGGGATGGAGCTACAGCATCATGAGCTTGTCCTGCATTTGGGTTAGTAGCCACAAGTAACATAGAAGGCAATAAAGGTCTTGGTGCCCCTCGAAAACCCCTTTTCATGTTCCCAAATATCTTTTTGGTCAGACTCACAGCTAGATAAAGGTGTTTGTTTTCCGTTTGAATATTCAAAATCATTTGCAGAAAACGAGGATACATCAAAAACTTTGTCTTGCTCTTTAGATTTTTGTCCACCATAAACCATCAAAAATAAGTTTATGAAAAGTTATAAACTCTATTAGAGGATAACAGATACAGATCAGCGATGTGAACAATATTGCTACCAAATTGATCCCATCCACCACTTTTAGAGCTTATACAGTATAAAAGATGGTGGACTAAGTATCTCCATTGGGGTGTGAAAAAACTTTTCCAAAAAGTAAAGGATCCATCAGTAGGATACCCCATTTGCCCCATTCCCCCAAAAAGTTCATCATTTGGTAACATAGTAATCCTAGTGGCATCTTCTAATTAAAGTGAATCCCCAATTGACGCCTCAGAGATTGTATACCTTATGGTATCAATGGTTGCATTAATTTCTAGAGACCCATCAGCTTTAGTATTGGCAGTAGCACTCTGCTAAAACTGTCATACAAGGGAATCATAGATAGTTGGATTAGTAGTTAAGGCATACCTGAGGTTGGAACCTCGAAGAAAATCCACTATCTCAGCAAACCCTGCACTCTCGTCAGGCTTGCGCAAAAACCCCACTTGATTGTGTTTGTCGCAATACTTTAATTGAGCCATTGGACAATCGTAGTAATATACTTAGGATTTGATGCGATTGAAATTATAGATGCTGGTAACAGAACTCTTGACTATTTTCGTCATAAAGAAAATTTTTACTTTGCAAAAAGGAGATAGCAATAAAAAGAAAAGTATGAAAGAGAAATCAAACTTTATCTATATATAGCTTCTCTGTTGTACGACTATTGCGCCGTAAAAATATCTAACGGTAACATTTAAACAGTGATAAAACAGAAAAAGTCAAATTTCTTGCAACCAGCATTAACAATAACCTACCAGTATTAACAATTTACACTACCAGACTTAATTTTGGTCAAACAGAATTAATTAAGAGTCAACCTGAATTAACTCTTTTTCAACCAGAATTAAATATGTATGAACAGTGTACATCAGTTAAAAACCTTGGCACTCCTCCATTGCATTCATGCAAGGCCTGCAAAATTAGTCTAAAACAAAGAAAAACATACTGCAAGAAATTGTATAAACAGATCTAAAGAAAACTAACTACCCAAATTAACTCAACTTAACTACCAGTATTAATATGACATAGCTACCAGTATTAATATAAACTTAACTAACAGTATTAAGACTACTTAGCTACCAGAACTAAAATAAACTTAACTAACAGTATTAAGACTACTTAGCTACCAGAATTAAACAAACTGTACAACTAATCCTCCCCTTAAAAATAGCTATTTGTTAATCATACCAATGCTAACCACCAAGTAATTAAACCAGTGGCTATCAAAGGGTTTTGGTCAACAAGTTCAGCTACCATTTTAAGTCAGCTGTGAGTGGATTTTCTCCACACTTATGAGCTTCTTCTCATAACAATCTCTTATGAAGTGGTGACGAATCTCGATGTGCTTTGTCTTAGAATGATAGAACTGGGTTTTCATAAATGCAGATTTGTGTGCTTTCATTATCATGTGGGATTTTGGTATTCATGAAAATTGAAACCAAACATAGTCCAGTAATTGATTTTGAACCCACATACTTATCCACAGCAATTTGCACACTACATATTCAGTCTTCAGTTGTTGAAAGTGGCCACAATTGTCCTGTTTCTTAATTGCCATGGAGATAAGTCTTGTCCAAGGAAATTGACAACCACCAGTTGTGGATTTTCCAGTCAGTTGGATCCACCATAGTCACTATCAGAGGAATGCGTTTCCAAGTCAATGGGTGATTCCCTAGGATACCAAAATCCCAATTTTGGTTTGCCCTGAGGATACTTAAAAGATCCACCTGACACTTTGAGATTAGAAGTCTTTGAGTTACCTAATAAACTGTGAACAAACACATAACTGCATACATCATAATCAGGTCTAGGAGGCAGTTAAGTACATAAGGGAACCTATCCATGGATCTGTACAAGTGTAACAATCCACAACAAAAGCTTTCCTCATCCTTTGTCAAAGCAACTTTGGTCTCCATTGAGTGATTGCAGCTTTTCATTGACAGAAATCAAATTTCTTGAGTATCTCAGCTACATACTTGTCTGAGATATAAAGATTCCTCCCTTGTTCTGCTTGACTTGTAGACCCTAAAGAAAAATGAAAGTTCACACATGGAACTCATTTGAATTCTGCTTTGCATCATGCTTCAAACTCATCACACCAAGACTTGTTGTAGAGCCCAAAAATGATATCATACAAAACATAACTTAAACCAACATGATATCCTTTTTGTTTCTTCTAATAAATAAAGTCTTGTCAATTGTGCCCCTCTTGTATCCATGCTTCTCTAGGAATGTGGATAAAGTAGCATACCAAGCTCTAGGGGCTTGGTGCAGTCCATACAAAGCTTGAAAAAAAAAAAAAGGGAGAGAGGAAAAAAAAAATAAAAAAGAATAAGAAAGAAAGGATAAGAAGAAAAAAAAAAAGAAAAAAAAGATAAAAAACGCCCCGCACCACACTTCTCCACACGCCCCCCCGCCCCCCCCCCCCCGCCCCCCACCACGCCCGCCCCCCGGCCCCACGCTCCGCCCGAGCCACCGCGCCGCCCCGGGCCCCGCGCTCCGCCCCGGCCCCCGCCCCCCCCCCCGCCCAATTCCTTCCGGCCATGACAAAAAAAAAAAAAAAAGAAAAAGAAAAAAAAAAAACAAAAGAAAAAGAAAAGAGAACAGAAAAGAAAGGAAGAAACAAAAAAAAAAGAAAGAAAAAAAGAAGACAAAATAAAGAAAAGAAAAAAAGGAAAAAAGAATAGAGGAGCAACAAAAAAAGAAAGCACCCGCAGCCAACACCCTGACCCCCCGCTGACCCCATCCCGCCTCGCCCCCCCCCATCCCCCACCTCCGGCTGTGCCCCACACCCCCCCCAAATAGACTGCCGTATCAGTCGCAAACCTATATAAACCTTATTTGGATTGATCGATCAACAAACAGCCAGGGAGGTATGTGAGACATAAACCACTTTCATCGATATGCCATCCATAAAGGCACTCTTCACATCCATTTGTAAACCTAACAGTGAACCCCATAAATGAGCAAAGCCAAAAATAACCAGATAAGCTACATTCTTGCCACAAGAGCAAAAACCTCAAATCATAGTCCAATACCTTCTTCCTGTGTGTACCCTTGGGGCCACCCAATCTTGCTTTAATTTCTCACCATCCACGAACTCTTTCATCTGCTTTATGGTTTCTGTAAGACCCACTTGTGCCGAATCACTTTCATTTCCATGAGGTAGATCTACAAGAACCCAAACTTGGTTGAAGCTTGAACTGTAACAGTGTCTTCTTGAGCAATAGCTTGAACCCAACTGTCATCCTTGTAAAGCTTCAAGCAATCTTTTAGGTTCTTCCGGAGATAGAAAAACATGCAAACAAACAATGCTGAGATCTTTTGGATTTGTTCTTTTGCTGCTTGTGATATGACTGAGAAGAGCATGAGCTCCTGATTTGTGCTGCACTTTGCTCCTAATTTTGCACAGCTGACTTAGGATCACCAAGTATTTGACTTTTTGGGTGAATACTAATGAAATTCCTAAGTGTAGGAGTAGGGTTTCCCCCTGACATCAATTTCATGTAGGAAACCTGTTGAAATCATTTATCACACCCTCCCATCATAAAGATGCCTCTTCAAAAATTTACGTCTCAGGCTTGTGAAAATTTCGAGCTCTGAGCATACGTGGAAACATCATGATCAATCCTACCAGTAATTAACTGTGTGGACTACCAGTATTAACTGAGGGAGTTACTGTAGTGTTGTTTTTAGGGACTTTTCCCTAGATGCGTAGGGCAATTTCTCCAACTCAGCTTCTAAAAGCATGAATCTTAGGATTGTCTTCTAAAGATTTAGTAGAGGAATCCTTCTTCTCTTGTTGAGGTTCTGTCAAGGTCTCTTCTTTCTTTGAATTTATGGAAGATGTCCTTGATTCATCTTTTTCTTCAGGAAACTTTATAGCTGTAGGCACAACTATAAGCTCTACTTCCTCATCTTTTTCCTCAGAAGCAATAGAGTTTGGAGTACCTGCACTGTTAGTTACTTCTGAAACACCTGCATGTGGGTTAGCTTGATTCTCCAAAGATACAGGAATATAGTTCATAGAATCAGAAAGATAGTCAATATCAAACATCCATCTATATCCTACTACATCCCTTTTAACATTGAGGAATTTAATCTCAAGATAATTAACATTCATGATTTTACATTCTATCTTTTGGTTAAACAAATTGTAAACCCGAAGGCATTGCTATTCTAGTGAGTAAACCAACTAAGAATCCACATACAGATTTTTCCATCAAACTTGCCAAGCACACTAAGAGTAATCTAGAATGGTAACATGACACCCAAAAGGTCCTTATGTACTAATAATATGGGTTTGTGGCCAAACAAAAGCTCTAATGAGTTTTGTGTGTTTGAGGTTTTGTCACTCTTACCCTATAAAAGATATAGCAAGCAGTACTAAACTGCTTCTCAGCCCAAAAAGTGGTTGTAAGAAAAACTGCTATGCCCCACCGCATAGTTCTAGCAGCCTCAATTAGGGTTCTGTTCATTCTTTCAGCAACTCCATTTTGTTGTGGAGTTCTAGCAGTACTATACTCTTGTTTTATTCCCTTGTTTCCACAAAATTCAAGCATATTTCTATTCTTAAATTCAGTGCCATTATCTGATCTAATGATTTTAACCCTATGACTAAGCTGGTTTTCAATCTGCCTAATAAAGGTCTGAAGAATGCCACTCTATTCCATCCTTAAAAGCCGAAAAAGAAAACCCAACTAAATCTTGTGCAATCAACAGTGATACAGGCAATAACTCATGATTAATGCTTTTTACAGAAGTAGGACCAAAAAGATCCATATGCAAGGTGTGTATGGCAACAGTGATCAATCTTTCTAACTTGGGCCTTAACAAGAGGCCATTAAGTTGTTTGCCTTTATGGCAGGCAACACATGTGTGGTCATTTTTGAAAACCTTGGAAGGTAGACCTCTTACAAGGTTTCCCTTCACAAGTTTATTTAGATTTTTAAAATTGATATGACCTAACCTTCTATGCCATAATTTAGACTCATCAGATGTGGCTTTTGCAATCAAACAGGCAAAACCTTTTGCAGGAGAAGGTGTCTTCATGTCAAAACTGTACATGTTGTGGTGTCTAGGGACCTTTAAAAGTATCTGATTTTCATCAGGCATTTTGAAGTCAGAAGACACAATAAGACATTTAGTTTCAGTAAAAAAAACCTTGTGCTGCTTATCACAAATTTTGTGATATTGAGAAAAGATTAAAATGCCCTAATTCTTTTACAAAAGACACACTATCAAAATCTAAATTACCAACTCTTCCTACCAAGTTATTGAATATAGGCCTAACAGAAATTAAACTTTGGCCTACCAGCATTAGTTGTACTGATCTAGGATACAATTTTATTAGCGTGATTACTATACTGTTTGCATTTCTCCAAACTCGGTTTTGTCACCCATTACCAGTATTTAACAAAACCCTCTTTACCTCAGCTTCCCTTGGCCATTTTCGTTTCATAATAGTCAAATCTTTAATTAAATGGGGACTTAGACTACCACAAACAAAATTTCTTCTTTGTAATAAGAGTAACCATCCCTAGTTTCTTTTCTTATATCATTGCAATTCTTCCTAGTAACTTGTATGTGTTTCATTATCTTTGGAGTGGTTGCCTAGGAGTTCTTTATGTTGTGAGACACAAACTAGTGCAACTTCTGTTAAATTTTGGTAGCAGGACACTTCTTTTTCATTAGTTACTTCTCCATCTTGACTTAGACATCTCATTTGGTTCACCTTAAACTTTCTGATTCAGGCTCATAAAGAGTGCTCAGTGGTTATTTCCACAAGATCCGTTCCAATTTATTGGATTGACAGGTAGAGAATGTACAGAAGAATTGTCATACCACTATTTTCAGGTTTTTGAGGACCCTTCTTTACACCATACCATACAAAGAATCATTCAATTTCCTCTTGTGATTTAGGAGTATAATCTCCACTTAGGGATGTGGAAACTCTTTAAAATCATTTGGTCTTTGTAAATTACTGTAGAAAGGCTTTCCTTTGAATCCTCTTTTGAAACATTTAAAAGCAGAAAAGTTCATTTCTTCCTAAAACTTAGAACCTCATTGTTTGAGTTTATTTCAAATTCCTAAGCCAACTTTACGGTTGAACTCATTGCCAGAATAAATTAATTTCCAAAGATTCTTGGAGAATTTTTCATGTATATCTATGGTTTTCTGCAATTGTCCTTCTCTTTGACAGCTTTCATTCCTATTTCCTATAATCTTTTATGTTTTTCCTCTTTTATAGATTTCATTAGCCTGATAAATGTAAGCTTTTTATTTAGAGAAAATTGCTGTTTTTGAAATAGTATACAACAAGTTGGCTTCTATAGTTCTTACACAGCTTGACTATAGGCAAGTATTATGTGCTTTCTTGATCACCTAACTGATTATTTGTTCATCAACCATATGTTTTAAGAGTATTGTATGAAATCTAATGCAAGTTTTAGAACACAAAGTTACCTCATTGCTTGAGCTGATAGCCATAAGTGCATGATTTGTTTCTTCAGCTTCAGTATGTTCTCCCCAATTGACAATCCCATCATCCATTGTTAGCAAACCCATCTGATTCTTCTCTTGCTTCCCAGTTTCTTGTTGTTGATAAAGAGAATCTATTTTCTTCTTTCCATCATGTGTCCCCTTTGCTGTACAATTTCACTTGCTAAAGTGACCAGTGTTGTGACTAATGAAAACCATTCAGCTCTATTTATCTCAAACCAACAGGTGTTTTTCCATCTGCGAAATTCCTTCCTGTTTTCTTATAGAACTTCTTCATTCGAATAGCAATCATTGAATATTTGCAAATTGAGGTCCATTTCTTCAATATCTACATCATCAATCTGTTCCAAATCTTCATGAAGTAAGTCCAAATCCTCTGTTTGTTTGGCAAAGAGGGAATAGATTACTTCATCAGCAAACCCAGCAAGAACTTCTTTTTCAGGAATATTGGTTGAAGAAGTAGAAGGAGTGCAAGAACTGTTGCACAGAAAAAAACCAGACTTACCTTATTGGTGCTACTTTTGCTTTGTGACACAACAGGCAACATTTTTGAGCACTTGTAAGATGTTTTTGAAGCACCTGAATTTCTTGCTCAAAAACTCTAAGGTTATGGTACATTTCATCAATAGATAAGTTGGTCAATCTCTGGATAGTTCTCTTTTGTATTGCCAGATTGGACCTTGCTGGGGGCAAGGATCTGAGGAAACTTTGATTTGCATTGCAGTTGTACTTCCGCACCATGAGCTTCAATTGAGAAAGATAGCTGTTGGAATCTGTAATATCCCCTTTTCTAACCTTTGAATTGGATATTTTAAATGCTTCAAACTGTTGTTTGATAACAGCCTTCTGCATTTTCTTTGAATTAGCTACCACCAAACCTAGTTATTGTGGCTTCCCATATTTTCTTTTGGCATCATCCATATCTGAAATCTTTCTCATATGTTCTTTTGGAATGTCCATCAGAAAGATATTCTTAGCTTTCCTCTCTTTTCAACAGCTTGAATTCTGCAGTGTAACTCGGTGAAAGTACTCGAACAATTACCTCCTTTCAGTTTGATATTCTTTCTTGGAGTTTCCATTTGAATTACCTTCCATACTTATTTCAACTGTACTCAAGTATGCTCCATCTCAATTGACCATAGATCCTACTCCTCCTTTTAGAATTAAGGAGTTTGATATTTGAGATAGCAGTTGTTTGAGGAATCATCTGTTGTGGTTGTTTAGGTGCAGCACCAGTGTCTGATGCATCTTCATGATTTTATTCTTCATCACTGAGATGTTGTGAGAACTCATCATTGGCAGGTTGAGACATTTTTTTATAGAGTTGTAAAATTGTATTTGTTTGTGATCTAGTGATTCTTCTTTCTCAGAGTCCCTCGAAAGGCTCTGATACCACTTGAAGGTCCTTGGTTTAGGATCTGACTAGCCTTTGTAAGACGATAGATAACTTGGATAAATCCAAATCAACTATATGAGAGACAATGATTATGAATATCAAGTGTTAATGCGGAATCTTAACACAAGAGTAAAGAAGAAACGATAATACTAATTTGCTATAAAGCTCTATGCTTCTATTGATATTTCTCAAATGCGTACATGTACATTGTGCCTTAGGGTCCCTTATCCAAAGGAAACCCTAATGGGCTTTTACAAACGAGTCAAAGGATAATACATATCCTTTCCTAAGATATCTCCTAAGATATCTCTAAGATAACTATTACTATTCTGTTACATAAACAGACTTAACTATAAACAGAACTAACTATGACCAGTAAGTACTAACTTAGTACTGCTACTCTACCAGTACTAACTTAGTACTGCCAGACTTAACTTAGTACTGCCAGTATTAACTTAATACTAACAGAACTAACTATTACTATCAGACTTAACTGTTATACTACCAGTATTAAGTCTGTTACAATCTATTTTCCCAACATGAGTTAAGAAAACTAACAGGAAATAGTGTGAATACTAAGTTTGCAAAACCATCAATCTTGGGGAAACCAGTTTTACAACCACATAGAAACCAGTTCGTTGTTAGACAACCGACTGCGTTTAAATCTGAACGACCCAAAATTTCAAAAGAACGGTTTGCCTCCCAAGTTGATGTGAGTAACGATTTATCAAAACCAGTCACTACACATTATCTGCCTAAGAGAAGAGAATATGCCCTTGCAAAACCTCATTACATGATTGCAACTAGCTCATCTAGGTATAGCTCAAACAACATTGTTCATAATCACTACCTAGAGGAGGCTAAGAAAAAGACACAAGAACACTCTAGGATCCCTAGAAATTTTTCTGACACCAAACATTTTGTTTGCTCAACATGTCAGAAATGTGTCATTAATGCCAATCATGACGTTTGTGTAATAAAATTCCTAAAAGAAGTCAACTCGCGTGCTAAGGTTCCATCCAATAAGACAACGAACAGAAACAAACCCATAGAGCAAATAAGGGTTGCAACGAAACTAAATAGACAGATCCCAACAGGACATATGTTTTCAATAAAAAGGACTACCACTGTCCCTGAGAAAACAAGGACTCCTAGATCTTGTCTTAGGTGGCAACCAACGGGTAGAATTCTCAAGACTGTTTGTCTTAGGTGGGTTCCAACTGGAAAGCTACTCAACTCTTGCACGGGCAAGGTTGAAAATGAACCCACACATGGTTCAAATGTAGAATATCCCCGATTATTCATGCTTGCAAGACTTAACTCTGGTTTAGTGCAGGTATTCATTAATGGTCAAAGGAACAAAGTATTTACTTAAATGCAGATGCACTATAGGCAAAGCAGCGAAAATTCAGAGTGTGATTGCTGAAATTACTGTTATCTAAGGAAAACTAGGCCATATTGGTTCACAAAAGATGAGCTACATCATATGGTGTCTGCTGAAAATAAACACTTCAGCCACAGTTCCTCAATGTTTAAAGACGTTTGATCGCAGACAGATCAAGCTCGGTCTTCTTGGCTCTATGATGTCTGATAACAACAGTTCAGACCTCGGCACAATACAACGGATTAGTGATGTTTGTTCGAAAATGGTCTTTAGGCCGCGTTCCTCAAGGAAAAAGGCGTCTGATTATGATCAAACTCGGACCGTGCCCCCAAGACATAAAATGTGGTTCCTAACAGCAGAAAAGACAGATTCGTCACAACAAGGGTTAGAATTTCTCTTCAGTCCTTTACTTGAAGAATATTACAATCCAACACACGGTCTCGCTGAGGAAAACA
The DNA here is from genome assembly GCA_026074375.1 of Tanacetum coccineum. Classification (NCBI taxonomy): domain Eukaryota; kingdom Viridiplantae; phylum Streptophyta; class Magnoliopsida; order Asterales; family Asteraceae; genus Tanacetum; species Tanacetum coccineum. Next base: position 27,169 of record BQNB010059526.1, read on the forward strand.
ACAATGATCAAGCACCGAATGCATCATTTCAAGAAGCTGAATTTATCAATCCTTTTTGTACACGGGTACAAGAAATTGGTGAGTCTTCCTCACGCAACATTGATAATACCGATGTGCATTCATTTCAACCACAAAGTCATGATTACCGATGGACCAGAGATCATCCATTAGAACAAGTTCGTGGAAATCCAACCATGCCAGTTCAAACAAGACGACAGCTTGCCACAGATCCTGAAATGTGTATGTTCGCGCTCACGGTGAGTATTGTTGAACCGAAGAACATTAAGGAGGCAATGGCTGATTCTGCATGGATCGAAGCAATGCAGGATGAACTTCATCAGTTCGACAGACTAAAAGTCTGGGAACTAGTCGACAAACCATTTGGCAAGATGATTATAAAGCTAAAGTGGTTATGGAAGAACAAGAAGGATGAAGATCAGACTGTAATTCGCAACAAAGCGCGACTTGTAGCTAAAGGTTATGCTCAGGAAGAAGGTGTTGATTTTGAAGAATCATTTGCACCAGTTGCTCGCTTGGAAGCAGTTTGGATTTTTGTTGCCCACGCAGCACACAAGTCCTTTCCAATCTATCAGATGGACGTAAAAACGGCATTTCTTAATGGTCCACTGAAGGAGGAGGTTTATGTTGCTCAGCCAGAAGGGTTTGTTGATCCAGATCATCCAGAAAAAGTCTACCTTCTCAGGAAAGCTTTGTATGGATTAAAGCAAGCTCCAAGAGCCTGGTACGATGAACTATCAACCTTCCTGATGTCCAAAGGCTTTACTAAAGGTACAATTGACCCAACTTTATTCAAGATAAAATACGGGGAGGATATTCTACTTGTGCAGATTTACGTTGATGACATAATTTTTGGGTCTACAAACCCTAAATATTCAAAAAGATTTGAAAAGTTAATGCACAGTAGATTTGAAATGTCCTTAATGGGGGAGATGAAATTCTTTTTAGGACTTCAGATCCACCAGTCCCCAAAAGGTATTTTTATCAATCAGGCCAAGTACGCTTTAGAAATTCTGAAAAAGCATAATATGGACAATTGTCACTCCATTGGTACACCATTGGCTACTAAACCCAAACTAGATGTAGATTTGAGTGGAGAACCCGTAGACCAATCTGATTACCGTAGTAAAATCAGGTCACTCATGTACTTGACATCTAGTAGACCAGACTTAGTGCAAGCAGTATGCTATTGTGCACGTTATCAAGCACGACCAACTCAAAAGCACCTCAAGGAGGTTAAAAGAATCTTTAAATAATCTTTAAATATCTACAGGTACCATTAACCAAGGACTCACGTTATCCAAAAGGATCTGGCTTTTGAACTAGACAACTTTTCAGAACGCTGATCATAAGCCGGATTCCTTGATACTCGGAAAAAGCACTTCTGGATGGATACATTCCTTGGTATAAACTGTAAGCTGGATGACAAAGAAACAAAACTCACTGCAATGTCTTCAGCAGAGAAAGAGTACGTGGCGTTATCTGCAAGTTTGTGCTCAAGTAATGTAGATGAGGACACCAGCTTCAAGATTATGGGCTTCCAACTGACAACAAAATACCATTGTACTACGACTTCTCAGTCAGCCATAGCATCTCATGCAACCTCCTACAACATTCACAGGACAAAGCCACATCCATACTCGGTATCATTTCATAATGGGAACAGGTGAAAATGGTATAATAAATTCAATTATAGTCTTGTCAGAATAGAATACCAATTAGCTGACATGTTATACGAAAGCCCTTCGTGAGGATCAGTTTAAGTATCATTGTCCAGAAGATTGGGTATGAAGATGTTTTGACTGCCAGCGGAACTAAGAGGTTCTGACAAATGAGTACTGCTTGATATCATCATCAAAACATCACCATGTACAAATTTTTTGAGAAAAGCAAAATACAAAAAATATAAACTTCAAAAAGAAATACAAATCAGAAAATCAGAAAACTTCCAAAAAATTCTTCTCGACATGTCTTTGGAATCAAAAACATTACGTGCATAAGAAAAGTCGATTAACATTGACACGGGTGGTGTAAATGAAGTTCGAGCAGAGTTGCAAATAAGTTTCAAATCATTCAATTCGAATTTTCAAGATGGTCAAATGGTGCAAATCCTCAGTACATCAACCCGGAACTACAAATAAATGAAGTTTATAACTAATCCACATTGCGAGAACATTACGTTTCTCGGTCTTGAGCTGTACTTACAAAGACAGTCGAATGCTTTTAAAGGCACAAGAAAAATGGAAATTTATACGTTTCATGGCAACCCTTAACGTTAAAAGGGAAGATCCTCTAACATTTGATTTTTCAAAAAGTTGAACATGATTTTTCAAATAATTTCACGATGACAAATCATAAAACTTTCAAAATTGTGTGTTCAAAACACTCTTCACATCCAACCCTCACAATGTTTTCAAAGACACAATTTCTCAATCGGTCCCTATTTTTGAGGGGGATTTTTTCGAAAAACAAAGTTTTATAATGTACTTAGGATACATCCATCCACGACCATTCTTATGTATTCAAACATATAATCGAAAATGTTCCAAACGCAATCATTCTTGACCATATTTTCTCCCACAAGATTTTTCAAGACATATTTTAATCACAAGGTATTAACAAAAACTAAGTGTTTATTATTATTTAAAATAAGGTGTAAAAATGTAATTAAAAATATGAATCTATTCGACATAATGTGCTAGAAGAAAAGGTTTTAATGGTTTGCGATCTTATACCCAACAACATCTTATAATTTCACGACAATCAGAAGTCATAAGGTGGTTAGTTAGGAATCAATCCTATATCCAACCCAGAACCGAGAATCTACCCAAGGATAATCCAAAGTTAGAAAATATGCAGTCCTTAGTATGATTGAGATGAATGATTATGGGAATAATGCTAGACTAAAGATTTGAGCTAACACTCAAGAACAATCACAACAAGGTGTTAGTAATGACGTCCTGTAAAGACATTGAAGCGTTGAAGAATTAAAAAGAAATTTATGGAAAAAAGGGACTAAATAAATAACCAATCCACACAACTTAAGAGCATAAAACCGGTCAATACATATCCAGTCAGAATCATAAGTTTTGATTGCTGACATTGAAAACTACATCTGTGGGCTGGGACCCCAGTGTGCATTGCACAACCCTTCCCAGACATTCGGGTTTCTCTAAACAAAACTTGTCTCATTTGTCACGGCTGATTACACCTTTATCTATTGCCATCTCACTCCGAGATTGTTTTTGATATTTAAATAGTGGCAAACTGCTCAAAAAGCCACCGAGTACTAAAACCCAGAATGCACTAATCGAGTCTAGAGCCAAGAGATCAATAAAAATCTCGTTAGAGACACATTCCATTTCAAGACTCACTGTTGAACAATCACAAATTCACGAAGCTGTTATCAAGACCTAACGCAAAAGTCATTATTATATTTGCCAGAACATCCGAGTGATACAAATGTATTCACAATTAAGATGGAAATCCTGGCTTGAGCCAGCCATCAAACAAGCTCTTGGTAGGTGACTTGCGAGATTCTATATGAACAAACTTGTGACAGATTGGATATCGATTTGGTCCCAGTAATGAATTGATCGGTTTGATGAATTTTGATAAAAAAACATGACACTCTCATGTGTTACAAAAACCTCTTAACGTAGTGACGACGTCGATTGGATTTTCAAATCAATTTCTCGTTTATCACACTCACGTAAACCTGCAGTCCAAACGTTGTAACAGCAACCTCAATCTCATTCAAATGCACAAATCTACTAAGACAAACTGTCTAGGAAAAGCTCAAGATTAAAGACAAAGGACTTCCGCAAACTCTGATGTTTGAAGCTTTCAAGATAATGCAATATATGAGTATGTTGGTCATGATACGACTAGCTCGCAAGATGGCTTAGCAATCACAAAGCATAAGGAACAAGCTTACAACAAACAACGAAAACAAAACCAAGAACACTCGAGCTTAAACGACAAAACAATCTCACTGATCTCATGAAGTGAGTGTCATCAATGAACTCACTTCATGGAGTGTTAGCCTCAAGTATTTGAGTCCATAAAAGGAAGCTCGTTCCCGTGTTCAAGACCATCACTTTCGGGGAGATTGTTAGCCCCAGATTTATTGATGTCGAACAAGGAAGCTCGGATCCACTCTCTACGATGGAGCTACGGTCTTTAATTAGTTTTAATGTGTAATAGAATAATATCGGAATTCGTGCTCGATAGTTAATCTAATATTGTATATGTTTTTGGGTTTGAATCCCAAGCAAAACCCGAGCCCAATCCCCTAGATAAAAATCCCGGCGTGTCACATTAAATGCTTAGGGATATATATAATAGATATTTGTTCCTTTTGAAAAATATCTATTCCAAAATCTCATTTCTATTAAAAAAATCTAAAATATCTCTGTTCTCTCATCTCTCTCTCTTATCTCTCTCTCTAAACAATCTTCTATTTTCTAGTTTCTTGATTGAATCGTGTTATGAAGTGTTAATCGGGAACCTACAGCGTGTAATGACAGATTATCAATTCCAGAACTTCGAAGTGAATCACTATTTGTGCAGAATGTGGAAAATTTGTGTGTTAATTCTAATCATGATACTTGTAGTTCAAGAATTCTGAATGATTGTGGAACGCTAGAACTAAGAAGCCTAAGTAGTGCCTGATTAGTGCTAGTAAACCAAGAGAAAAGCGAACAAATTTGTTGCAATAACCCCATAAGACAACAGTTGCATCAAATACCACTATTCAGAATCCAAGAGTACTATAAAGGAGATAGTATGAGAATAACAAATCAGGAATGGAAATGGTGGATAGCTAAAAATGTCACAGGATATAAATGGACACAAAATCCACATAGGACCAAAAATATGATGCCTAAAATCAGGAAAGAGATGTATCACTATTTAGTAATAGTCCACTATAGACATTGTCGTCCTCCTAGGATTAACTAATGTCCATGAAAGAGTTATCAAATTCCTTAGGATCCAATTTGTCCAATGTTCCATCGGACCTCTATTCTCTTGCAGATTGTACAACACATCATTCATTGTTGACTCTGGATGCACAAAGCACAGACAGGCAATCTCAAGCTGTTGTGTAACTTTTTAGAGAAATTTTGGGTAACTGTCGTTTTTTGGAAATGACCAATTTCCTCTAATGCTTAGTTATGGGAGATCTGAATCAAGGAAATTTCATGATCACGAAACATGTTATTACATCGAAGTCCTAATCATAATATTTTCTCAGTTGTCAATTCCTGAGATGCGGATTTGGAGGTGGTTGCTTTTTTTTTCAGGAAATCTACTTGTTTTGTGAGAGATCTTCAAGGGCAACGATTTACTAACTGGTAATCGTGGATCCCCGATCTCTACACAATATCTCTTCAAGAAACAACTTCATCAACTCCAATCTGTTTCATGGCTAAAGCTTCACCAACTCAAGCATGGTTATGGCATCGAAGACTTTCTCATCTTAACTTCGCTTACATCACCTTACTCTCAAAAAAAGATGTTGTGACAGGCTTACCTATGTTGAAATATGTCAAGGATCAACTTTGTTCGTCTTGTGAAATGAGTAAAGAAAAAAGAAGCTCATTTAAGTCAAAAGCTGTTCCAAGTTCCAAAGGAAGGCTGAATTTGCTTCACATGGACTTATGTGGTCCAATGCGGGTTGCAAGCATAAAAGGGAAGAAATATATTCGGGTGATTGTTGATGACTATTCAAGATACACTTGGACTCTTTTTCTACGATCCAAGGATGAAACACCATAAGTTCTCAAAGACTTTCTCACGATGATTCAACGCAATCTTCAAGCTCAAGTTATTAGTGTCCATACTGACAGAGGCACAAAGTTCTTGAACAAGACACTCCATGCTTATTTCAAAGAAGAAGGCATTGAACATCAGACTTCCACTCCTCGAACACCTAAACAGAACGGCATTGTCGAAAGACGGAACCGCACTCTTGTTGAGGCTGCTCGAACAATGCTCTCAGCTTCTAAGCTTCCATTATCATTTTGGGCTGAAGTAGTTGCAACCGCATGCTATACTCATGGTGAGTATTGTTGAACCGAAGAACATTAAGGAGGCAATGGCTGATTCTGCATGGATCGAAGCAATGCAGGATGAACTTCATCAGTTCGACAGACTAAAAGTCTGGGAACTAGTCGACAAACCATTTGGCAAGATGATTATAAAGCTAAAGTGGTTATGGAAGAACAAGAAGGATGAAGATCAGACTGTAATTCGCAATAAAGCGAAACTTATAGCTATAGGTTATGCTCAGGAAGAAGGTGTTAATTTTGAAGAATCATTTGCACCAGTTGCTCGCTTGGAAGCAGTTCGGATTTTCGTTGCCCACGCAGCACACAAGTCCTTTCCAATCTATCAGATGGACGTAAAAATGGCATTTCTTAATGGTCCACTGAAGGAGGAGGTTTATGTTGCTCAGCCAGAAGGGTTTGTTGATCCAGATCATCCAGAAAAAGTCTACCTTCTCAGGAAAGCTTTGTATGGATTAAAGCAAGCTCCAAGAGCCTGGTACGATGAACTATCAACCTTCCTGATGTCCAAAGGCTTTACTAAAGGTACAATTGACCCAACTTTATTCAAGATAAAATACGGGGAGGATATTCTACTTGTGCAGATTTACGTTGATGACATAATTTTTGGGTCCACAAACCCTAAACATTCAAAAAGATTTGAAAAGTTAATGCACAGTAGATTTGAAATGTCCTTAATGGGGGAGATGAAATTCTTTTTAGGACTTCAGATCCACCAGTCCCCAAAAGGTATTTTTATCAATCAGGCCAAGTACGCTTTAGAGATTCTGAAAAAGCATAATATGGACAACTGTCACTCCATTGGCTACAAAACCCAAACTAGATGTAGATTTAAGTGGAGAACCCGTAGACCAATCTGATTATCGTAGTAAAATTGGGTCACTTATGTACTTGACATCTAGTAGACCAGACTTAGTGCAAGCAGTATTGCTATTGTGCACGTTATTCAAGCACGGGACCAAACACAAAAGCACCTCAAGGAGGTTAAAAGAATTCATTAAATACTAAAGGTACCTTTAAACAGGAGGGACTTCTGATCCAAGGATTTTGGCTTTGAACTAAAGCATTTTTAGCGCTGATATGCCGGATGGCCTTGATATCGGAGAGCACTTTCTGGAGGGATTACAGTTCCTTGGTGATAAATTGTAGCTGGATGTCAAAGCAACAAAAATGCACTGCAATGTCTTCATGCAGAGGCAGAGTCGTGGCGTTATCTGCAAGTGTGCTAAAGTAATGTGGGATGGGACACAAACTTCAAGATTATGGCTTCAACTACAACAAAATTAGTTGTACTGTGACTCTCAGTCTGACTAGCTATTTCATGCAACCACGTACAACAATTCACGACAAAGCACATCCATCTAGGTATCATTTCATAAGGAACAAGTTGAACTAATGGTAAATTGAATTATATTTTGTCAGAACTGAATACCAATTAGCTGACATGTTTATGAAAGCCCTTCCTGAGGATCGGTTTAAGTATCTTGTCAGAAGGATTGGTATGAGATGTTTGACTACTAGCGGAATTGGAGGTTCTGAAAAAATGAGACTGCTTTGATATCATATCATAACATCACGTGTACATATTTTTGAGAAAAGCAAATACTAAAATATAAAACTTCAAGAAAATACAAAATCAGGAAAAACAGAAATTTCCAAAAAGATTCTTCATCGGACATGTCTTGGAATCGATAACATTTACGTGCTTAGAAATGTCGATTAACATTGACACGGGTGTGTAAATGAAGTTCGAGCGAGAGTTGCAAATAGTTTCAATTCAGGTTCATTTTAATTTTTAGATGGTTATGCGCAAAAATGTCAGTACATACCCGGGGCTTCAAATAAAGGAAGGTGTTTAACTTATTCCTACAACGAGAAAATTAAAGTTTCTCGGTCTTGAGCGTTTTTACAAGACATACAATGTTTTTAGCTCAAGAAAAAAGGAAGTGTAACGTTTCAGTGCGCTTACCTTAGCGTTCGAGAGAAGTCCCTCTAACATTTGGTTTTTCAAAAAGTTGAACACAATTTTTCAAGAATTTCTCGATGACAATTGTAACACCCCCAAAATGGGTCGCAGCGGAAATATAGGTTGGGGAATGTTACATCATAGATCAACAGCACGAGATAAGAGAACGACCTCTATATGAGTCGTTAAAATTGATACATTGGCTTAAATGGACTTGTTTGTTACAATAGCCGAAGCTTAAATAGTTCATCCATGAAAAGTAAAGATTTTAAGACATAACAAATATCCCCAAAATGTAATGCATCTAAATCTTTATAGTAATGACTCCAAAATGATGACCACCAATGTATCCTTGTTTCTCGTACCTTATTGACCTGAGAAAAACATGCTTTAAAACGTCAACATAAAGTTGTGAATTTCCATCAGGTTTAGTATAATGTATAAAGTTAGGACCACAAGTTTTCCAAAGTAAGACTGAAACACATAAATATCTCAAAAGTAATTACGAGTGCACTAAGTTCATGACACCGAAGCTCGACATATATGTATGCAATTTAATGCACTAAATGTGCCCATGTAGATGTTCAACCCGCAACATCCAAAATGTTCCGACATGTATACGTTCGTTGTTTCGGTACCTCCGACAACTGATGAGCGCTACTCACCCGAACGGGGATGTCAATCCCAAATAGATCTATTCATAACATTCGCGCTCGCTAACTAGCAAATTTGAAGGTTCATGAGGGTGGGCAATAGTTTAATACTAGGGTTTAGCTACTTAGGCGACACTCGTAATATGTTTAAAAAGAGTACTTGCGTCCAAATGTAAAACAATGCATGTTTCTCACCCCAAAGTTGTAAAACAATATAAATGTATAAAAGCGGGGCTATGAACTCACCGTAAGTGAATGATTGATTATCTAAATCAAATGAGTGAATCGCCTCGGCAATTTGAATGCAACCTAATTAATTATAGGTCGTATGAGTATAATGTATTTCATGTAAATAAAACATCACATATTGCATAGCTACACCACCACCTAATAGTTTTTATTAATTAATTAAAAGTTAAAACAATAATTAACTCGTACTTTGTTAAATAAAAGCGTGTGTACTTGTGTCCGTAAGAAAATATTATTTTCGTTTATAAATGCATCGTTTGTAAAAATATATGATTTAATAATGATATTTTATTATTAAATTAATTATTTTATAAAAATTTATATAAAAATATAAGTAATGCGCGCGAGTTTCTCGTAATATGTTTAAAAGAGTACTTGCGTCCAAATGTAAAACAATGCATGTTTCTCACCCCAAAGTTGTAAAACAATATAGTTGTAAAACAATGCATGTTTCTCACCCCAAACTCACCGTAACTTTTACTGTTCATCACAGTTTATATAAATTATTTTTATAAAACTAATTATTTGTAACTTGATTAAATCATAATTCGTTCGTTATAGTTCCGTTTCTCGAGATCCTTATGTCCTTGGATTAGTATTAAGAAAATTTATCAAAATATTATATTTATAAAATTTAAACCACTGATGAACAGTAGCTTTTACTATTCATAACAGTTTATAAAAATTGTTTTTATAAAATTAATGATATATATCTTGTAAACTACGTAACTAGTTCGTTAAAATTCCGTTTTTCGAGTTCCTTACATGCTCACGATCCTTGTAATTAGCACTATTTTTATAAAATATAAAACATAGGGTTTGTAATTCGAATTTCAACAGTAGGTACTTAAATAAAATTAGGGTTTTCAATTTACAAGTTAGTTTACAATTATTTTTACTTAAAGTCTTTGCACCATAAATTCACCAAGTGTTGTACCGTATATTTCATATGTATTTAGTCCTTTAAATGTCCATGTCCTTTGTCCATATGAAATCATCATATACTTTATATAACTTTAAAATAAAACTAGGTGGTGATTAACTAATGCAACAAATATGTATACAATAGAAAATAAATAAACGAGTATTGAAAACTTTAAATAGACCTTATAGAAATCAAGTAGGATGATGAACACAAGATGTAAACCCCAATCAAGCCTTCAAAA